>CM076571.1:77816821-78081075 GCA_034641835.2 Pinus albicaulis | reverse complement strand
GATATTTAACTCTTATTCATATATGTAAAAAGAGACCTGCAACTACATTACTTCATTTTCTTCATAGAAGGAAAAACACAGAATCGAAATTGGGAAACATATAAATAACAATAGATGCAAGAATCTTGATCTTCATTCATAAAAATTCAGAAAATTGAGTACAAAATTTGTAGTATTCCAAAGGTCCAAAACTCAGAACCTTTTCCTTTCTTCTCTTTCTCTTTATATACAATGTAAAGCAGTTTGTAACTGCTGAAACTAATCTCAACTGCACAAACTACTTGAAACTTCTTAAACTACCTATTACATATCATCAAAATATCTCATTACAATTGAACTCTCTTAATAAAGATAAAATAAAACTAAAACTATAATCTATCTGTTGAATATAAATTTTCTCCACTTCTGTTGTATTTACCTGATTATTTGACTTTTCCTTTTTAGAAGATGAGGGGTCATTGGGTAGAACAACCATCCAAGCTCTACATTTCCTCCACACTTCAATGTTTGTCTTATGAGAGTTGATCAACTTGTGGTACTACAGCCTAAAGGTAGTGATCCTGTTGAATGTTGGTCGCTCTGTAAATAAGGTCTCAACCATCCATAATAACTAAAAATGTCTCTGAAGAAAGTTAATAATTGTTGTTCCTTTCAAGATTTGATTCTTCTCATGAGTGTTATCCACCTTAATGTTTTCCAATACCAATAATGTTTCATAGGAATCCCATTATGAAAGACTTCCTTTAAGGTCCCAGGATGATGGCAATCATGCCTTGGCTCTTTTTTCATACAGATTATCAAATTTGTTCAATGCTTCTTTAATCGTTTTTAACTTCTTTTCAGTAGTCTTCCTGCAAGTATTTATAACAATCAACTTGTTAATCTCTACAACATATAGGATCCTATCTTTAAAATCATTTTCTTCTAATTCCTTATCAGTCTTGGAATCAATAAAATCAATAAAATCCTTTGCCCATATGGCTCTGTTAATAGTATTATTCTTATTTGCGATAACTTTCTCCTCAAAATCTCTGAAAATGCTTACTCTTCTAATACAATAGTCAAATATCACTAGGCTGCTTTCATTTCTCCAATGATTTCATTCCAGATGATATTTTTAGCCTATATTAAAGTTATATTTCCCTTCAATTTCTCCTTTAGACTCTTAATTTCAGCATTATATGTTTGACAATCTGTCCTGTACTTATCAATATCTCCATCCTTGGCCTACATTATTTTTGTTACTGTTTCCAGATCATTCTATTCCTTTTTCAGATCTTTCTCTACCATTTTCAGTTCAGTGTTTAATTAAGACAGTTGTGCCGCTAGATCATCATTTCTAGATGGCATAATGATGGTACAGGAACAAGAATCAATCTGGCTTTGCAATTTCAGTACATTTTCTTTCAACTTAGAAATTTCTTCTTCCTTCTGTAAGAGCTACCGAAGAAGGATTTCCTTTACAGTTTCAAATTCTACAACCTCTGCTACCATTGAATGCTCCCCTGTAGGTAATTTCAACTTTTTCTTCAATACAAAAATATATGATTCTACACTTTGTAATAATTTTTACATAGTAGACCTATCATTTGGATCTACTCCAATCTTTACAATTATCTTCTTTAGTTCTTCATTTTGGGTTGTTAAAGCCCTGGAGTTGGCCTCCTCCAATTTCAGTTGCTTGATCACCTTCCCTAGCATATTCTCTACGTTAAGATACATTACATTAGTCTTGGTTAGCTCATTCACTATTAATTGACATGTTTTCATGTGTAAATTGACTTTATCAAGGAAATGAATCTTTCTCACATCAACAGTTAAATTTACAGTATTTAAATTACTTGATGACCCTATAGTCATATCAGAAGGGTGAGAAAGAGAAATTTTAAAATGATCTTTTTCTAGATCCATGGCAGTCAACAACCTTGTCTGGTCCAGAGTTATTTGATATTTGGCATGTGCCTCCATTCTAGCCTTCATCTTTTGATTCCTTTCAACAATTTGAGAAAATACTTGTTTAATCAAAGGTATTTGCTCCTGAGTATCTCCATGTCTTCTTGGTGAGGCTAGAACATTCTGTTCATCTCCTAGTCGAAGCAGAATACCAGGCTGAGCACCTGCTATGTATTCATTGAATTTTGTTCTCTTTTCGGCTCTTTGCTCCTCATCTTCAGAATCTATAACTGCCTCTTTACTCCTCTTGATTGATTTCTCAGATATGATAGGAGTCTGTATATTAGAACGAGCAGAACCTACAAAACCATTATTGGCTAACTTCTCTATGTCAGGTCTACTATCATGAAAAAATGTTGAGTAACCATTTTCAACTCTCTTGTTTGAAATTACTTTATGAGGGTCACAAGCCCATTTATCTCCTAACAACAAGTGCATACCATCTAACATCTTATTAACCTCATCAGTTGCTTGTCTCATGTTGACTATAAACAAACCCACACACATAGGTAATTTAAACATGTGACCCTTTTTCATAGGTACAAAATGTATTTGGTCAACATTTAAACTCTTCCTAATGAATTCTAAGGAAAATAATCTCATAGAAACAAATGTGGGAAGTCTATATGGTTCTATCCTAGACCCATAAAGTTTGATATCTGAGTAATCTTCATAAACATACCAAAATCCTAATTTACAATTTGTACCCAACTGAAGAAATTATTGAGCCTTTGGAAAAAAACATGGGGGAAAATCCCCATTCAAAATCTTGTAGGAAGTATACATGAAATAATTTGAAAAATCAAACAACCGCTCCTCATTTTGTTCCTCTCTTGCTACATCAGTCCAAAACACTACTGACTGCCTCTTTTTATTTATATCCATGATGTTTAATCCCAAATGAAATAATTCCTCCACATTTTGATATAAAAAGAGATAAATGATAAGAGAAGGGAACTTGAATGACCCAGTGAGTGATAGACTGATGAGTTGAGTATTGATGACCTCCTACTAGTAAGAAGGAATATCTAGCACTACTCCCGGTTTCATCATCAACGCAAATAGTCCCAGTACTAATAATATACACCTCAGCACTGGCCAAACTTCTGCATCAAAGACTTATATGGAAAATTCCTTACTATCTGGTGCAAACCGCTTCGCGTCTGCCTTTAGGAAGAAGGTGAACTCGGTGAATTCTTGTCCTGCAAGACTAGAATAATGCACTACCAATGACTCGTCATTAAATTTATCATAAGATTCAGACTCTGGGTAACATAAGGCTTGAAGAATTAACTGATTCGAGACTTGTAAAACATTCTCTCCTAGAAAATTCATTACAAAACATTTACCAGGATACGTAACAGATACTAGCCAGTGCACAAACTCAGGAAAAATATGAGTCTTAGGGATACATGCAAACAGTACACCTGACTTGACCATGGTAGAGAAAATAGGACATGATTTTTCATTTAGAAAGACCTATTGATAAAATTGGAGGTGTTGTAGAGAGAAAACAGTATCTCGGATATCCCTCTTAGTGTCCATGAGAGGAATATGACTAGATGAGATGGAAAGGGATGAACGTTTAGCCATGATACTGCTGAGGGTGGTGAATAACGACGCGGTGACGAACAATGATGGAAAAAACAGGTGCAATCAAGGTTAACAAATACAGAGGAATAACATTTAACTTGTGAAAGGAAAGACAAGTTTAAATAGATGGCGCAGGGTCTAGAAATTAAATATTGATTTGACGCACAAGAGATTGTTAAACAGTACCGTGACATGGCTGAAATATGTCACCAAGCAGCAGCTTATGTCACTACGGGAAGCCTCTAGGGTATGGAGCGCTCATCGGGGCCTTGCCCCCATTGTGAATCCAGACTGTTGATCAAAATTGGCTGGTCATTCAACAGGGTCAACTGTAGAGGCACCCTACCCATTAACCCATGCATTGAATGTGCCCATGGGTTGTTGTATTTATCCTCTGATAAGAAAATCCTCGAATCCCGCTCGATTACTTGCTCGATCATTAACCGAAGCATTAGGACCCACATTCTTGGATCCTTTAAAGTGTTGAACTTTAAATTTTCAAAAACATTACAACTTTAGTTAAAGTATGAGGAAGCTCTACTTTAAAACATATTTTATATATTTTTCCATTTTTTTTTATTTTCAAAAAATTAAAATAAAGGATATTGCAAATGAGCTACAACATAATCCAAAAAGTGACTTTTTAGGATTTAAGGATATACCAAACTTTCTGCATTTAATGAATATTCTTCTCAAATGATCTAGATGTTCATTATCTATTTTGGAAAATATTGTGATATCATCTACATAAATGACTATAAGGTCATGGATTTCCTTAGCAAAGGCTATGTCCATAGCTCTTGGGAATGTTTCTCCAACATTCATCAGTCCAAAGGGAATTTTTAGGTACATGAAAGTTCCCCAGGGAGTTGTGAATGCAGTCTTAGCTTGATCTTTAGGTTGGACTAGGATTTGGTTGTATCCAGAGAATCCATCAAGTAATGAAATTATGGATGGCCCTACTACCCTCTATATAATGCTACTACCCTTTGTATAATGTGGTTCATTTTGGGGAGAGGATAGTTATATTTTAATGATACATTGTTTAAGTTTATGAGATCAACAAAGTGTTTGATTTCTCCTGTTTTATTTATAGTAGGGACTAAATTAGAGACCCAATCAGAATATCTAATGGGTGCTATGATTTGAGCCTCATACATCCTTTTAACTTATTTTTCTATCAATGTCATAAGAACGGGGTTTATTCTCCTAATATTTTGTTTAAAAGGCTTGTGATTTTCTTTGATTGGTATCTTATGCTGGATAGTGCTGGTATCATAAGACTTGAGGTCTTCATAAATCCAGGCAAATATATCTTGGAACTCCTTGAACAAATTAATGTACTTAAACTTTTCAGCTGGAGGTAATTCTTTGGAAATCTTGATAAGCTTTGGTTTTTCTTTTGTTCCTATGTTACATTCCTCTACATCTGACCTTAGAGGCTCCATTTTAGGTTTTCTAGCTACATCATTGGATTCAAAGAGGTCTTATAATGGGGCTAATAATTTAGGAAAAATGTTGTCTTTGAGGTTTAAAACTTCTGATTCATCATTAATTAATTCCTCAATTTCTATTGTTTCTAATTTTTCTATTTCTACTTTAGTGAATCTAGTTGGTTCTATTTTATTTACATCATTTACATCTAACTCATTATTCATGGTATAATTTGATGTACAGTTAGTGTCTATATCACATTTCTGAAATTATCCTTCACAATTCATAAAATCATAAATTTTTCAGTCTTGTGAAATGATTTTCCAACACTTCAAATTATTAGGTATCATTGGCCTATGTCTTACCTCAACAATGTACTGATGATTTGGTTGAAATGGTAACATACATGTGGTGGAAAAAGTGGCCAAATTATGTTCCTTCATATTCTGCTTTCTTGGAATAAAAACAAAATCAGTTTGAAGAAAACAATTTATCAAGTCTAGAATGGTTTCACTATATTGGCTAAGTCTAAGATTATTCACAAGATACTCTCCCATGATTTTTTTTATGATAAGTTCTGAGTCTCCCATGACAAAAACTCTTTTGGCTCCAATTTTTCTTACAATTTGCAGTCCTAACACTAATTATTCATACTCTGCCATGTTTTTAGTGCATTTGAAATTCAATCTGAAAGCATGTCCTTCTGAATGATCATTCTCAAATTATAGATCCATACTCCAACTCTTGCTCCTAATCTATTTACAGATCCATCAAAATATAAATGCCACATAGACTCATGAGTTATGTTGTCACTCTGAATTTCTTTGTGTTTCTCTTCTACAATTGTGATTTTGTCTTTCCCAGTGTTTGAATTACATAATATAAATGAGTCCATGTCAGAATGCATAGAATACATAGGATAATTATGTGCTTTTTCTACACTAATGATGGTGAATTTCATTAAGGTTTCTCTATAAATATTTCTTTTCTAACAAAATAAAGAAATGGTAGCATATGAGATATCTAATTGCAGTGATCCCTCTAATTTTTCTCCCCATGAGAGAGATAATAACATACAATACTTTAGAGGGATATTGTAATATTCCCAATTTTTGTACAAGATAATTGGAATATTATAGTTTTTAATTTACATAATTAATTAAGTAAATAAGAGGACGGATGAACCCACAAACCACAAAGATGTGAAAATTCCGGAAACTACTTAATGTGAAAGGAGTGGAGATCATATCTCATTAATGAGAAAGATCATGGAGGTTGAAGAAGTTAACTAAGATCTTGGAAGGAATCAAATGTAAGATCATAGAGCAGTTATGACGAGATGATGGAGGAAGTGGTGCATTAATGCACACATGATGGAGAGGGTGATCATTACATTCACACATGATGGAGATCATGGAGAGACAACGCAATAAACATGGAGACCTATGTTCACATGTACAACCTAGTTAAGAGGTGGGCCAAGGCATGAGAAGGTTAAAAAACTATATAATGAAGATTAAGGAAACATAGAAGGATGTTTTAGATTATTATTTATGTATGATCTGTTTAGATCCAGAATTGTCCTTTGACATTCCATGCTTTCTTTGGTTGTTTAGCTAATATCGCAAGTGTTGTTTAGCACTGGGTGTTCCTAGTTGGGAATCCCACATATTTCATTGAGTAGCTCTTGAAAGAGTATTTTCCTTCATTCATCATCAGACATTGGTGCCATATTTTTCCTACCTTTTGCAGAACATCCATATTTAGAAATTGCACATTTATGAAGATCAGTTTGAGAGGAGGAGGTTGATCTTCAATATTTCAGTTGAGGAACTAGTGAAGGATTCATCCTATCACCTTCAGATTCAAGATCAGCCTTCCAGTTCTTTATATCTATATCAAGCATCAGGCCATCTATTATTCATCTCCCAGTAGCACCAATCCCATAAGTAATTGCATAGTCCATTCTTGTAGATCCAAGGGAGAAGGGAAGTTACTAGCATTTCAGCTATTAATCGAGTGGAGGACCACTCCTTCAAATTGTATACATTATTCCCATTATTTTTGAACTAAATTTCATATCTTAGAAGCAGGCTAGAGAGACTCCTTTGTAATATCTCAAAATCGGGACTGCTAGCAAGGCATGCCTGAAAAATGCATTTTCCAGGAATGGCTACTACAGCTCTTGAAATCAGCCCTTGGATTCCTTATATATGAGTATCTAGGACCTAAATTTAAAATGATATGAGAAAAAAATCTCTCTAGGTGGGTTAAACAGATCTCCCACACCTAGGAAGGCTTCAAAACTTCCCAAAGAAGGGACTGCAGAAATACAAAAGAACACTGCCCAGAAAATAATGCAATTCTTAATAGTAGTAGTACTAGACCAATATGACAACTTAAAAATAGCCTATATAATGATAAATCATATTTACAGTATAGCCCAATCAATGTACAGGAGAAAGAAAGAGACTTTATAGAGAAAATTCGTCTAAAAGAGGTGCTGCAACAATGCATCTCACTACAAAGCCTTGACAATGTTATTTTTATGAGTAAACAACAGCTGTAGGTTACAACTTAGATCTAGGATAGATATGTGTACAAAATATTAGATCTATATCAGATCTTGACACTAGACTGTCTCTATTTTACATCCCCCTTCGGGTTTTCAGCAAAACATGAAGCACAAGGAGTAGATCTGAGATCTACTGTAGCAGATCTGTAGAATGATTCAGAAATTCTAAATTGGATGAATCAATGAATAAATTATATCTAAAACATACATGGATTAGATGGCCAGTCCATGGATCACCACAGTGAAAGGAAGACTCCTTTACACCAGAGATGTCTCCTCCAAATAGTTGCCAAACACCCTGCAACTCTTCACTTGCAAAATAACACAGTACAGGGAGATAAACTGCATTTTAGGCTTGATGTAGACTTTGGCCTAATGCCAAGTTGTAGATCTGGAGCTCCAGTGATCTAGGACACTCTTTCCAATTGGATAGAAGACTTTCCTAGTGAAATGGGGTGCTATATGTGCATAGATATGCAGATATATATCCTCCACTTGCTGCTACTCACAAGGAAAACCAAACCCTCAATAGGATCTGAATTGTAGTTGGAAGAAAAAGCTTGGCCAAATGCCTGATAGTGGACAAAGAAATGCAAGACTCTTCCTAGAGGCTTCTCAAGGAGAGAGGTGGGATTCCCGACCAGGAACACCCAGGTGCTAGACAACACTATTCTCAACTAAACAACCAGAGAATGAGAAGTGTCTAAACAGAAAAATCCTTTCAATACAAAATGTTCAGCAACACCTCTCATGCTTCTCTCCTCTTTCATTTATAGCATGAAAGCCTTAAAAAACTGTAAACCATCTCAAAGGTTTAGCTCCTTTCACATTTGAAACCTCCAACTAGATTTGCATTGTTCATCTAGGTACATTGCATCTGGACAACGTTGTAGATTTGGTCTTGTTGACCCAGTCAATTGTCACAATCCCTTTTCACACATGAGGGATGTTTATTAAGGTAGCCTATATTTAGCTTTGTTCACATGGGAATTGATTTATTTTGCTGTTTAAAAAGTTTAATTTTTCCTCCTTACAATTTTATTCTTGCAACAAGAAAATGAAAACAAAATTGAATATTTCTATTACCTTGGGCTAATTAGGAATATTACAGTCCTCCCCTCCAAAATGTTTCTTGTCCTCAAGAAACTAATAAGGTGAGTGTTGCAACTCATCTCCTCCTCCATTGGTGTCACAAACAGAGGATAATATTATCTCATAAGCTAAGTGATCACCAACCCATCCATCCATGACTTGTCCGAACAATGTTCTCATGAGATGCAAACAACTCCTCCCATAAGGAAACAATGAATCACATGAAACAACCATGGTTTTCACAATTCCCCCCCCCCCCCCACCTGACATATAAGACAAAAAGTACAGGGACTGTAGTCATCCCATAGGGCACATGCATGCCTTCCATCCTTCCTCCATTCATCCCTATGAAAAGTACAAACACATCATCAACATAGGGGATCAAAACAATGTGAAAACAAATAGAAATGTGTGCATATGGAGGCGGATCATAGTCCCACATGTGGAACCAGCGCAAAGCATCCCCTTCCTGCATCAAACCAAGATGTGGTAAGTGGTTTTCCCACCACTTACTTGCTGCCCAAGTCATCTCACTATTGAAGAACATGTGAGATATATTTAGTGCCTTTGGGAAGCACCCATCATGAAAATAAATCTCCCTTTGCACATCAAGGGAGGGGCCAAATTTAGAACTTTTAGTGGCCCAACAATTGCCATAAGGTTTATAAAATATATTACTCCTTCTTGGAGTCATTGCCTACAAAACAATTGTGTAAGAATGCATGAAATAAGAATATAAAACACATGTACTAAGAACATGCTCTTCACCAACAATCCTCCTCATATAAATGGAGTCGTGCATAGGTCTACTCTCTTCTTCAAGGGAAGAAGGAGAGGGTTGTTTTAAATCTTCCTTAGAGTAATGTTGCTGCTCCAACTCCACAAGGTCCATGCATCTTTGACAATGCTATTATATTTCTCTTTCAAATCCCTCCCAATAATAGCTCCTCAAAATGATATTGTTGAGCTTCATAGTATAGGTGTGGCTGAAATTGAACTCTTCATAAGCCCTCTGTAGTAACTTCTCCTTGAGATTGGAAGCTCTAGACAAAAAGATCCTACCATGATTATAGATGAATCCATAATGGATTGAATAGATCCCTTCATGAAACCAATTATCAAGAATCATGAAAGTATGAAGATCCTTGGAATATTCCCCCAACAGTTGGGATTTCCAATAGGGATCCAATGTGCCCAACAATGATAGCACTGATAGAGTGTCATCGGAAGTGTCTGCCATGTTTTTTTCCTTCTCCTTGACATATCCTATTTCAAAGGTGTATGTTGGAAAGCCAAGCTTCTCATTTCCCTCCTCCTTCACATTTCCCATGCCAAAGGTACAAGGTGGAAGGCTGCCAATCCTTCCTTGCTGATGCATATGCTCAATAGAAGATGGAAGTCCTTGGAAGTTAGTCTCCCATGGGAGGCTATCATCTATCCAAGACCTCTTTTCTTTTGCCAAAGCATGCATGTGATACCACCATCTCTCATCATGTATGGAAGAGTTCCCTTCAAGCAATTTTGTCTTCTAATTGAAGTCTTGCCTTCCATGCTCCATGATGGTGTCATTCTTTCTCCTTGCAGCATATCTTCTCAACACAATTTGAGAGGTGAGAATAGATAAGAATGTCAAAGGAAAAAATCTTTCCCTCTCTTTGTATCTCCCCCATACTCTCAGCATTGTAGCATGGTCTTCTAGTGCTCCCTCCTCCCTTGGATCTATGAAAGGAGCATCAATGTATGAAACATCTTTCATCAAATCTGAATTAGGTGGTCCCCTAGATGGCATACCACAGGATAAAGATGTCTCATGGCTCATTCCCATGTGAAAAATAGATGGGAACATATCATGACTGCGTCCGCTGCACAAATCCATCTTTGATTGTTGTATGGAGGTACCATGAAACCTGGAGACCCCTCTTAGTGGTGTAAGAGTGCCTTTGATTGAAGAATTTGCCCCATCTTCTGATAGTGGATCAGCCCTTGATCCTTCTTTTGTTCTATCTTACTATCTTCCTATATATACACCGCTACTCATATCTCACAACCATGGAAGATCCTTAGGAATTCCTTGCAAAGGTGAAAGAAACCCTCTAATGGAAGCCATTGCTTCATCTCCATCTCCAAATGAAAATAGATCTCCTCCTGCTAGCACAGTGCTGGAGGATCTTCTCTGCTCTCCCTCTCCCTTCTCCTCATTAGTGGAGAATGCTTCATCATCAAGAGATAATTTTTCTTTATCTCTTAGTGAAGAAGGAATCCTCATGTCTTATCTTTGAGAAAAGAGATCTTGCTAAAATGGGGCCTTTGCCTCTGGTAAATTGTGCAGCAAATCTTCAACCCCCTCAAAAATGTTTAGGACTGGAGTTGGCTCCATGGAATCTTCCAAATTATGTAGAGATTCAGATTTCTTGGGCTTGTTCTGCTCCTCCCAAGAAGTCTCAGAATGTCTCTCATCAATTCTTGTCACTAGTCTCCTAGTGAATCTTGCATAAGAAGAGATGTTTCTCCCTTTCAAGGAAGAGAACTCAAATAGCCACCAAGCATAAGCCTTCCCTTGAAGATGTAGTGCTGCTACTCTCAAGGCTTCTTCTTCTGACACTTGATGTAGCTGAAATTATGTGTCAAGCTCCTTTACCCAAGATTTGGCTGAGTCTTTAGGCGATCCATCAAATGTAGGTAGAGAGAATCTACCTAAGGTGTGCTGCCTGCACCCTTTCCTTCTACTGTAGCTGCTGGATTTTTCTTATTTGAGTTGATAGAACTCTGGGAAACTGATATTCTCTTTGAATCTCTCTGATTGAGATTCATATTCTTGGAGATAATCACCAAGATATTCCTCCTTTGGTGTTCCTACCTTCCCTCCTTTCCTTGACAAGAAAGTAGGCTTGTTCCAACGTTGCAGATCAGGTTGTGTGGATGAATGCTCACACACATGGTAGGAAGTACTGGGGATTTCTTGATGTAAAAATCCTCCTGAGTGATCTTCATGTCTCTCCCTCTTCATCCCCCGGATTTCTTCCTTTAGTTCATGCATAGCTTGAGAAAGAGTTTTTGAGAACTCTTCTCTCTGCAAACTTCCAGATAAAGGGTTTGGACACTTTACTTCTGTGTCTTCGGTGTAACCAAATTTCTTCATCAGTATTTTACTCCCATGAAAAGACATATTGGCTCCTAAAAATGGAAAAGCACAGGCTGTGCCAAGATTGATGCTCTGATACCACTGTAATATCCCAAAATCGGGACTTCTAGCAAGGCATGCCTGAAAAATGAATTTTTAGGAATGGCTGCCACAACTCTTGAAATCAACCCTTGAATCCCTTAGATCTGAGTATCTAAAACCTAAATCCAAGGGGATATCATAAACAAATCAAACTAGGTGGGTTAAACAAATCTCCCACACCCAGTATGGCTTGAAAATTGCCTAAAGATGGGACTGCAACAATACAAAAGAACACTGCCCAAAAAATAACGCAGTTTTAGTTAGTAGTAGCAAGATGCCAATATGACAGCTCAAAAATATCTTATACAATGATAAATCAGATTTACAATGGAGCCCATTCGGTGTTCAAGAGAAGGATGGAGAATTTCATGAAGAAAAACCCTCTAAAAGAGGTGTTGCAACAATAGAATTCACTGTAAAGCCATGACAACGTTATTTTAATGGGTAAACAACAGCTGTAGGTTACAACTCAGATCTAGGACAGATCTGTGTACAAAATATTATATATATATCAGATCTGTACACTAGATTGTCTCTATTTTACATACCCCTTGGGGTTTTCAGCAAAACATGAAAGCACAAGAGTAGATCTGAGATCTACTACAGAAAATCTGTAGAATGCTTCAGAAATTCTGAAGTGGATACATCAATGAATAAACCAGATATGAAACATACATGAATTATTTGGCTAATCCATGGATCACCATAGTGTAAGGAAGGTGCCTTTACACCAGAGATCTCTCCTCCAAATAGTTTCCAAACACCTTACAACTCTTCACTTGCAAAATAATGCAGTCCAGGGATAGAAACTGCATTGTAGGCTTGATGTAGACTTTGGCCTAATGCCAAGGTATGTATCTAGAGCTCTAATTATCTAGGACACTCTTTCCAATGGGATAGAAGAATTTCCTAGTGAAAAGAGAGGCTATATGTGCATAGATTTGAAGAGATCTATCTCCCACTTGCTATTGATCACAAGGACAACCAAACCCTCAATAGGATCTGAATTATAGTTGGAAGGATAATCTTGGACAAATGTTTGATAGTGGACCAAGAAAAGAAAGACTCTTCCAAGAGGCCTCTCAATTAAATAGGTGGGATTCCCGACCAGGAACACCCAAGTGCTAAACAGCACTATTCTCAACTAAACAGCCAGAGAATAAGTGTCTAAACACAAAATCCTTTCAATACAATATATTCAACAACCCTTCACATGCTGCTCTCCTCTTTCATTTATATGGGATTAAAGCCCTTTCAAAGCATATGACTTCATCTATCCCATCTAAAAGGTTTATCTCCTTTCACATTTGAAACCTCCAACTAGATACGCATTGTTCATCTAGGTACATTGAATACGGACAACGACGCATGAATTTGATGTGTGATGACCAGTCCAATTTTCACAATCCCTTTTCACACATGAGGGATGTTTATTAAAGACGACAGTTGCTTCATATTCCTTGGAATTGATTTATTTTTCTGTTTAGAAATTATTGTCCTCTTACCAATTTTATTCTTGCAACAAGAAAATGAAAACAAAATTGAATATTCCTATTAGCTTGGGCTAATTAGGAATATTGCATCCCATGCTTTTACAATGAATTTTTTATGAGAAGACGATTGTGTAACGACAATACCAATCTTTAGAGGAGGATTGAGGAGCTAGATCTTGAGCTTCTAGCTTGAGGATCTAGTGAAGGGATAAACCCTTCAAGCTTAGATCTAATCTTGTGACATATTGCATCCATCTATTTGTTAGATCCAGCTTAAGATCTGCATACCCAGTAGTCATATAGTGAGACCCCAAGAGCGTGATTCTCTTAGATTGACAGATCTGATAAATCCTTTCTGGGTTATCTTAGGTTACCATCATAGAGGCCAGATCTAGAATCTTGGCATCATCAGAGCTCCATATTTCCGTAGATATTCATTTCCCTTTTCAGCCTGCAGTCATATATTCATTATCTGCTGAAGGGACAATACAGTATTTGCTTCCAGTAGCTCTCCAGTTATGCAGTGCCTACTTTGGCATCTTTTTGGGGTCATTCTAGTCCATCTCTTTGGCTAGATTACCTCATATTGTGTACACTGTTGTAACTAAATCTTCTCCTATGAATAAAATGTATTAGCTACGTTGTTATATTTAGTATTTGATCTACAAAATTATATGCATTTTAAATATTTGCAAATATTATGTTTGTTTATCAATGCATTATTCCATTTCGGGGATATTCTGAGATATCAACAACTACTATGTCCATAAAATATACTGTTGGGAACTGGACAGAGAGTTACAGTGTTTTGACAAAGAATTTAACTTAGTGAAATCAAAGGAGAACAGGTCTTTGTATGGTCTGGTGATATCTAAATTCAATTTTTCCATGACTCCTTTAGGCATTAAGTTATGAGATTCTCCTAAATCTAACATAGCATTGTGTAAGATTATATCATGAACGTTTAAGCTAATGTAGTCTCCTTTTTTATGCTTTCCATTAAATGCAGGACCAAATAATAACTCAAATTGATCATCATTGAGGTTAAAAACATTTTCACCTTCTCTCGTGTTTAGTGTTTTAATGATTTGGGCTTTATATGAATCATTTTTCACTAGCTCTGTTAAAGGAACTGTTATTTTCAATTTGGCTATCTCAATTTGGATATTAAATGGGATTTTATTTTTGCCTAATTGAATGATTTCATCTTTACCAATTGTATTTTATGTTTTTTTGTCTTTTTTATCAATAGTTGGTATTTTAGTTTATGTTTCCGCTATTCTATTTTCAATTTTCTAGTCTGGAATAGTTTTAGTAGCCTTTGAAGTTTGAGTAGCATTTGATGTTTTGAGTAGCAGTAGATGTGATGTCTAAAATATTTGGGCTTGAAGTATTGAGGGTTTCTCTAGGGAGAATTTAAAGAGTTTTGGTCACAGGAGCTTCTAATGTTTTCTCAGTTTGGGTTTGGAATAATTTCCTAGTAGGAGCTTATGTGTTCTTTTTACTTTAAGGCTATATCATTTATGAACTTTGTAGATAGAAAATTCATAGCCTTGTTTATAGTCAAAGGACTCTCCAGATTCTAATTGTAATTGTTGTAACATGTATAATTATTGTTCTTCTTGGGTGAGAAAAATGGTATTTTCATCGTTTATTCCCATCAAGTTTATCTGGGTGTCCTAGTCTTCCTCATTTTGATGTGAAATTTTAGCATAGTTTTCTTGGAAAGGTGGTCTAATCAATTGATCAGGTACAACTTCTCTTGATTTACCAGTATTATGATTTTTCCTAAAGTTGGGGTTTCTAATTTGAGGACCTTCTTGATTTTCCCACTGAGGCTTTCTAAGAGGGAAAATTTTAGCGGCTAATATTTTCAGGTGGGCTAATTTTCCATGCTTTTCCCAAAAAAAAGATTCACCAATTTCCATATTTTTGAAAATTGATTCATTCATATTTTATAGTATAAAATTATTTTACCCTAAAAATTACAAAAATTATATATATACAATTATAACATAATTAGAAACCTAATTTTTTTTACAAAAATATAATAATTTTTTTTACAATTTACATATTTGGGACTAATAATATTCTCCACAGTTTTCAAACTTTAAATAAACTTCTATCCTTAAAATTTTCCTTGTCTTTATTTCCATCTTTTGTAATCTATCCACTAGTTTTTCCATACTTTTAACTAAACTATCTATCTTAATATCTGATGTGGATGGTTCTTCCTTAATGGTCACTCTTCTTTCATTCCTCATCCTAGCTCTTTAAGATAATAAGTTAGATTCAACACTAACTGCATTACTCTGCATCTGTTCTAAAGTTTTAGGAATTCTTTCTCTTAATTGGTAGGACATATCAGTGTCAAAACCATCTGGAAATTTAATCAGGCTAAATCTCGTGGAGGTTTGATATTCATTGGAATTGCATTTTAAATGTTGTTAAACCTAGTATAGTAATCCTGAAAAGATTCATTAGGAGCTCTTCTAATGTTCTCATATTTAGATAATATCTATAAAGGGTTTTTATTTCTTTCAAATCTATTAATAAAGAATTGGTGGAAAGCTGCTAAATGAGTTATATGGTTAGTAGGTAAAGATTTAAACCTTTTCTTAACATATCCAACTAATGTTTGCGCAAATAATCTCATTTGTACATCAACTTCATAAATTTCAAGTAATTCAAAGTAACCAGTCATTTTATTTACATGTTGTTGAGGAGTATATTGACCAGTACCATGAAACTGAAAAATTTTACTCTAGTAATCATGTGGCATGGCATGTAAAGGGGCTTGTAAGACCAAAGATGCATATCTGGGTGCCATGGCTAAGATTCTAGCTTGACCGGGAGGTAAATTAGTGGTGCTTGGAGATGACCTTGAAGTTATTGGAGATGAACTTGAAGTGCTAGAAGATGTACTTGGAACACTAGAATATGTACTTGGAACACTGGAATATGAGCTTGAAACTCTAGGTTGGAGAGGAAGTTTAGGTATGAATGGTTCTATGGGATGGACAATGGTAGATACTATAGATGAGGTGGTACTAAATAATGTTGTATTTACATTTTTTGAAGGTTTTGTGGAATGATTAAGGGTAGCAGCAGTTAGGGCATCTAATTCAATTGATTATTGAAAATAGGCTTCGTCTATATCTTTAATCAAAGTTCAGCTTAAAACATTAAGTTTATCAAAAGTGTCTAGAACCTCTTGATCTAAATCAAATTGTATAGTTTCCTTCTTTTCTTCAATAAATTGAATAAAGTTAGGGTCTATTATATATAAAAGATTGAGTTTTCAGATTCGGTTCTAAATAAAGAATGATCAAATGATAAATCAAATTGAATATCCTGTATGTTTGATAAATCTTTAGGAAGTGAACTTTCTCTTATTAACTGACTACTACTTCCTAGACTTTCTATTTTCTTAGGTTTTCTTAAAATTCTGTCAGGATCATCAAAAATTGTAGCAGCCTACAGATCAGGATGAGCCTTGGTATAATATGTTCTTTTAGAAGCCATAATTTTAACTTTCAATGATAATTTTTAACAACTCTTAAGCTGAAAAAATAAGGAAAAGTGTTTCCTTTAATATTTACTTAACTAGGGAATGATTTCTCCAGTATGGTCGACAATATATTATCACTCCAAAATTTCCCAAGAGTTGTTATGTGCGTTAAAAATAAATAACAAAGGTAACTATCATCCACTTTTGGAGATTAGGATCTAGCCTTCCTAATGCTCAGAGAGGGGTCTCTCTTAATTATTTAGCTTTGTTGATTTAATATATTTTAGGCTAGTTATGTATGCTTGATTGCGTTTGTTTTGATTGACTGGTTGGTTTTGGTAGATAGGTGGAACTAACGATTTAGATGGATATATGCCTTTCCATTTTCCATTGGTCTATAGAGTCAATATGTTTTTGAAACATAACAGAAGAAAATTATAAAAGAAGTGTTACAGGGCAGGATAGATGAGAAAAATCAGATCTCGAGGTTGAATGGTAAAGTGTTTTTTAATCGAGATCAAGGAGCAGTTAAGGATTCCTTAAACAAAATAATGAAGGAAGGTGAAGGAGGTCAATTGGGATTAGATAGAAATTAAGGATTCTCTAAACTAGACATCAGAAGAAAACATAAAAATGTTTAATAGTTCAAAACATAGTTTATTTAAAATAATTCTGCAATAAAATTCATGTTATAACATTAAAATCTAGAAAACATGCAAGTTTATGGAATACTTAAGAAAATAAATAGGGAAAATTGAAATATACTTCACTGAGATAGCTCAACACATGAATCATGTAAATAAATGCCTTTATTACTTGTCATGACTGTCAACTAGAAATGGTACAATAACCCTCGGGTAAATACATCAATTATCTATAGAAATGTTCCGAAATCCGCACTAATCGACCCTTGATACTTCGAATGGAGAAGTATTTATACAACACTTTACAAAATATCCTATCAACTGAATTAGGATTTATTTAAGGAAAAGAAAATATCTTCATGCAAGAAGATAGAGACACTTATTAACAAACTTCAAGCTTTCCCTATTTTATTTGATTTTTTGTTTGTTGTTTGTCTCTCTCACGCTCTCTTGTCTTTCATGTTGTCTTCTTCATCCGTCTTTCATCTGTTTACTCTTTAACATGTGTGCTTTCTTTTACATGTACTTGCTTTCACCTTTCACAGTAAATCACACCATTTTTCCCATGTCTCTTCATCTAGAATTTTGATCTTCACCATTCTTCGGTAAATCTCATCTGCCTCTATGTATTTGGAAAACATGGGCTTATTCACAGAAAGGTGATTTACCTCATGCTAGAGGTAAAAGAAATTTTCTAAACTTTGAAGGAGTACTTTTCCTGTGGGAACTCCTTTCATTGCTAAACTATTGGAAGTCTCTTTGGTTACTTCCCTGATCTTGTTATCATAATATTCATGCCTCATTAGTTTATCATTGATTACCAAAGGATTAAGTAGACCTTTCTTCCTCAAAACATCAAATTTGTTCATAAACCTGTTCACTGTAAGTTCCATTGCTTGAAATTTGTCTTGAAGTTGTATCATCAGGTCTCTCTCGGAAATAACTTTCTTCACCTCTAATATATTCTTTATCTTGGTTATCCCAAGTTCTTATAATTCCTGCTTGTTTTTAGAATTTAGGAATTTTATTATCTCAGTGGCTTCCTCTAGTTTCTTTCCAAGCTCTTCTTTGAACTTTTGAATTGCATTACGAGCTTCCTTTTATCAAGTCCTTCTGTTCAAATATAACCTGTATAAAATGCCAAATATCGTTAACTGAGTTAATGATATTGGCCCACAACTATTGTTTTGCTTGGGCTAGAGGCTCTTTTAGTGATAACTCCTTTTGTAACTTATGGATTCTTTTAGTTAATCTGTTTTCTTTCTGTGCTTCTTCTTGATACATTACTTCTGCCAACTTCTTTGTATATTATAAAATCTTCATTTTTTCTTTTAGTTTATTGATTTAAGTATTTTGAATTGACATATCTTGCATTTCCTTGATCAATTTGTTGGCCTCATCAGTAGGATGGGTTGTTGGTACTGCTGATGTAGTTTCTGGAACTGTTGTTGATACTCGAGCTGTTGTAGGCAATGAGACTGATGTATAAGCTATAGGAATAGTAGTAATGGGAACTACTTCCATGCTGGCTTGCTTTTCTTGCACTATTTTATCCATTGTTGTTTCCATTTCTTTCAGTCGAGCTATCAACTCAATGATGAGATTCATCATTTCATCTTTTTTATTTTCATTTTCCAAAACCTCTTTAGCTTGTGGATGCTCTGTATTTCATAAATTTAGTTGTTTCTTTAATGCATCTATGTCTGCATTCTTCCTTTTTATTAGTTATTTTTCCGCTTTGATATTTTTTGGATCATAGCTAACTTGCATTATCGAATTTTCAAGTGACTATATCTTGTTATCCTTTTCCTGTGATGAAGCCTTCTC
The DNA here is from genome assembly GCA_034641835.2 of Pinus albicaulis. Taxonomy (NCBI): domain Eukaryota; kingdom Viridiplantae; phylum Streptophyta; class Pinopsida; order Pinales; family Pinaceae; genus Pinus; species Pinus albicaulis. The sequence continues at coordinate 78,061,730 of CM076571.1, read as the reverse complement.
TAGCTTTAATTGTGTCCTTGTATTTTCTAGAGAATTTTGTAACTTTTGTACACTTAAAGCTTTAAGTGTCATGGTGGAATAAATCATTTCTCCTACCTGTTTGTGAAATTCAATCTGGTCAATGGGATGCACATCTTTGGTAGGAACTTCAAAGGTTTTTTTAGTATAATATTCTGAAGTTTTAGGATCTTGCACCTTTGGCTGTATAAATGTCACCTGCATCTTCCCTGTCTTGAGGTCATAACTTGAAAGCAACCTACTCTTATCACTAGGAGTTAGCTTCTAATGCAGGGAATATGTTATAGACTTTAATGCTTCATTTCTTATTTTGATCTCTTTGTATTTATCCATGATATCTTTCTCTTTCTCCACTAGTTTTATAGATGATGAAACCTCTGCACAGTTCTGTTTCAGAATGATTTGTGTACTATAAGTTGATGGCTGATGTGTTTCTTTGGAAATAGTTGGAGGTGCATCATCTCTAACAATTATATTTGTTTCAATGGTTTCAACTGTATCAACTATTTCGTCCTGCTCTATTACTGGATTTAGCTTGGTCTTATTTCAAAACATAAGATTGAACTTAGTATCAAAAGTAGTTTCTGCATAATAAGAGCTTTCCTCTCTTACCCTCTTTGAATTTCTGTCCTATAGGGCTAGACTAAGCAAGATGGAACTAGTATCAACCTGGTTCTCCACATCTTGTAAAGTATTTTCCAATGACTCTGACTGGTTGGAATACTTTTCAACTTCAGGCTTTGACTCATGAATGAAAAGGGTCAATTTGAACTTATCTCTTAGTTTATTTACGACACCCAAGGGGTCACATTGCTATTTGAAATTTCTACTGAACTTGAACTCTGGTAAATATTCATCTGCTTCTTATCCAACATTCCTATTGTTACATATAAAAGGCCCTAGCTGGTCGTTGATATTGAATTCAAGACTTTTCTAATATATTCTAATGCAAATATCCTCATTAGGAGGTATTTGGGAAGCTTGTATGGAATTAGCTGGCTTCCATAAACTCTAATTTCTGTATTATTCTCATATAAATACCAGTATCCTGTTTTAATCTGATCTGCCAACTGTAACACCTTCTTTATCTCTTCACTGATTCTAGGATGAATGCTACTTCTTAGCATATTAACTACTAGATAAAAAAATGAATCAATGAATTATTTGAAGCTGAATTCAATGGAATCCTCTCTGAACAAGGATGTCCAAAAGAAAATAGATTTGGGATTACCCTCTATGTCTAGTTTTTGGAGGTTAACTGCAAAATTTTCTGATTGGAAATATATGAAAATATGAAACAAAATTGATGAGTATTTGAATACTCCTTCTTCTGGAAACTTAACTAGCTGATCATGGATTGCATCTGCTAGATATTGGGCAAAATTGAAGGTTTTAGTTGGAGTTTGACCTAGGCAAAAGATGGATAGAAAACCAAGAGTAGATGCATCTACATGTTCATCAATGAAATATCCTAAAATACATGACATAATGGTTAAACTTTGTCTACTTCTCTCTGAAAATATGGAAGCTGAGTATGGAGGATTTCTTTTAGGAGTTTCTACTGATGGAGGGGGGAAAGTCTAAAATATTTGGAATATTTTAGGAAAGTCCAGTTTCAAGTAGAGTTTAGTCAAGGTTTCAATAGATAATGGCACTTCATCAGGTTGTGGTTGAACTTGTAGCATATGAATGATGGATTGAGCAGTAAATGTAAAAAGGATTTCTTGGTTTGGAGTAACTAAATCTCTTTCATTAGACAAATAGTTTACATGGCATAGTCTAATGAGTTCTGGGAACTGATAGGTCTGTGGGAATATGTATTTGGGTAGTTTTGAGTCCCAGAGGTGGATATCATCGGCCTGATCAATGAATTTATCATGGATCCAATAGTGGAGCTCTAAAAGGTTGAAATCGGTGACAATATCGTCGATTTTGAATTCTTTATCATCCAAAGGGGTGTGGTCAAAATCTACCACAAGTGGTTGTAGAGGGTTTACGGTTTGTATGCTTTGGTAGGCCATCAATTTGTTCAATTATTGATTTCTTCGTTTAATTAAGGTCTTAGGTACTTAGAATTACATGGAAATTGGTAGAATTTGTTCTACAGAAGTCCAAGTGATAGCATGGTTCAATTTTAGTCAGGAATGGCTTCTTGTCTCTTTCCGTAATTCAACATAAATACTGAAAAGAAGTTTCGAGCATAGTTTTATTATTTGTAAACATTGTTATTTATTACATGGAACAGGGATTTGTTATTTCAAAAATGGTGGTTTCATCGAAATGGCGCAGGGGTGGATTAGTGGATTATCGCACTGCAAAAAGCAGTTTGGTGGTTTTAGGATGGGGGGGTGCGATAAGTTGTGGGAGTGTCATGTGGCAAGGAGGCGGGGTGTGAAGCCACCCATTTCGCGCCCACCGCGGTTTTAAAAATTTGACTGTAGGGGGATGAGAAATGGATTTTGGGTTTTTAGATCTGATACTGGTGATCAAGCAGATGGTAAGAGTGGCGAGTTTTCAAAGAGGTGGGGCCGGGAACTTATTTATGTGCAGGGGTAGTTATAAAGTGGGTCGGGGATTTATATAAAGTGGAAGGGTTAATTTAAAAGGGATCGGGGATATATATAAACTATAGGTTAAAATAAAATAAGGAGGGTCAGGGAAATATATTAAGCGGGGTATTAAAAGAAAAGGTGGGCCTGAAATATATTTTTGCACTTTAAACTATGTACAAGTGGGGTTTTGTTGTTTTATTGGAAAAGTGCGGAGTTAGTCAAGGGGGAAGGGTTTTAGTTGGGGAAATGGGTTTTTAGGAAGGGAAAATGGTTAATCAAAGGAAAAGGGTTTTTGCAAGGGGAAATGGCTTCGAAGAGTGGAAAGATGGATTTTAGCAAGGGGAAGGTGTTAGAAGGACATTAGTAACAAGGGATAAACCAAATGATGATTTACAAAACTTTTTAAAGTATTCTACCTACACTTTATTTATCATAACATTTTTTATTTCCTTTATTAGGTGCATTTGAGCTTGTTGACCCTTTTATTTTCTTTTGATAATCAAACTAACCTATTTATAACCATATATCCTCCAATGGCTCAGATTAAACTTATGAGCTCATTTTATTCTCCACCTAACTACTGATCTGCCAAGATTAAATAGATTGGTCGGATCTTTATTCACTAACTATCATGACATGAAATTTAAAGGCATGAAAAATCAAAATTAAACTATATGATCATTATGAATTGTGGAATTTTGGAAACGTTGCAAACAATTTTATTTGCAAGAGTAAAGTAACTAAGAGTAGTGGCATTTGAATGTGCAACACTTTCAGAATTTATTTTTTGTTTCTTTTGGTGGGGTTCATATTTTATATATATATTTTTTATCTTTCTTTCTTTTGATCCTTTGATTTTTATTTTAGGACATACCCTCTTTTCATTTTTTAATATGGAATACATTTGCAGAAAGAAAAGGTGCGTACAATATTACAAGGCTTAACATAGTAAATTCAAAATTATGATCCATATCATTATAGGACCCTAAAAGTAAGGACAACACAAACATTGTTTCTTGCAAACAGTTTATGCAATGCTTGTTGTACTACAAGCTTGTGGTCATTCTAGGCCACTTTCTTTGGCTTGAGTGTCTTTACTTTATGCACTATTTTATCTATTATCCATCTCCACATAATAAAATGACTCACCTATTCTATCTATATCTGTGTTTTTCATAACTTATGTGTACATAATCTATTGATTAAAAATATTGTGTTTGTGTATTACTGCCTTCTCCCTTTTGGGATATTACAGTGGTATCAGAGCATGATCTTTGTCTCGGCTTGTGGACATTCTTGACAACATATGAAAAGCAGATAGTAGAGATCTTTAAATAATGGAGGGATTAAGGTTTTTTGCATCTCTTTTTATAAGTATGAAGGATATCTCCAAGGAGATCAGTGAAATGAAGAGATAAAATCAAAGAGAAACCTCAAGAAGGTTTCAGGATGAACAAGGTCCCGGTGATTTATTAGCAGCGCAAACAAGACCGTGAGAATCCACAGATCAACATGCTCACTTTCTTTGAAGAAGGTGATTGGTATAGAGATGAAGAAAGGAGAAACGTGGAACCTGAAACTCATGAGACTCTCAGTTTATATCTTGAAGAGTACGAAGCACAGTCTAGAGCATTCAAGGAGAATATAACTCTCCAGTAATTCTTCAAACTCAAAGAAGAAATAAGATCTGATCGCAGCAACAGAAGAAAGAGGCACAATAGATTCTATTTGTCTACATTTGATGGAGCTTCCTCAAGCACTGTAAAGGCTTGGAGGAAAGAGTTAGATACATTTTTCAGGCTACACCCTGTAGCTGAAAAAGAGGTTGTCCAAATTGCAGCACTTCATCTTCAAGGTGAAGCCAATGATTGGTGGTTTGGTCACATTGAGCATGCAAATGTGACTAAATATTCATATTTCTTTCACAAGTTGAGAAAGAAGTTTGATGGAAGAAAACCAAGAGATATGTCACAATGAGAAATTTCCCAAGGAAACAAAGGAGGATGTCATTTTGTCACTCGACAACATTCACTACATCTACCACCAATATAAGTAATTGTATCCCGGAAGAGAGACACTTGCATATTTGCAAGATAGTCTTAAGCACTTGACACAAAGAGTCCCATGCATGATTCACGAGATGCATGAAGAAGAGGAGGTATATTCTAGCACTTGTACATTGATAGAAGAGCAACCATCATCACTACCAGTAATGGGAGACACCATTGTCCTAGTTGGAGGAACTCTTGTGGTCTTTCAAGAGCCTCCCACATATCAGTTGATCCAAGGTATGCATCCACTTCCATCTCATACTGTTTCAGTACCTCTTATTGAAACTTATGGAGACATTCCATCAGGGCCAATGCATAGCGAAGGGTTAGAAAAACATTCTAATTTGGAGCAACATCATATCAATATGCAGAGGACCCTTGATCTAATCAAGAAAGGAATGAAGAACCATCCTAGTTTGTCATTGGTGAACTACCTTCAACCGTTTGAGTTGAAGTGTATAGTTTCAGAAGATAGGATAAGTATTATGTATAATGGCTGGCTATGAGTTCAAAATTGTGCCTTGTTTTGAGACAACACATGTTTTCCCTAGTAGATCTACAGTGCTGTTAATGAGAAGCAATGAGAAGAATAGGACCCATTCCTTATGGGATCAATCAAATGGCAGCTTCATTCATGAACCAATGGAGAAGAATATGACAGATGGTAGACATCTTGAGATGGGAAATATTTTCCCCTTTCAAGATGACTCTTTCTCAATAAGCATCTCATAGCTCAAAGAGAAACTTATACCTGCAACAGATCTAGAACCTTGCTAGTTTTGGAGGACCATTGATGAGAAGAAGATCTCATGGAGAGGTCTCATTAGAGGTGCACTTCAATATTTCATGGAGTGCAAACTTCTTCATTAGTTTGATGAGGATGGTATTCTACAAAGGGAGGATACCATGTTTATGAAAAAAAACATTCATTATCCACATTGGGATGAGTGGGTGAGGATGATAAGAAAGGGGTTGCATGAACACTTGCAGATATATGACATGGGCCAGCAAGAAGCTTTGGGTGAGTTTGGTTACTACCCAAAAGCTCCTATTTATTTGATACATGCCTTGAATAACACTCATGTAATGAAGAAGGAGGCATGGCTGTGCTGGCATTTTCACTTTGGTTGTCCTTCAGAGAGTTTGGCCATCACATGACATCTCCTATGTCTATGTGTTTTGTATCATGTAAAACTTGGCATGGTACTCTCATGATGTGTATTTATGGTGTTTTCTTGTATTGAGCCGATGTAACATCCCACATGTCTATCAATATGTTTCTACTCCATGATGGACATGAAGAGGTGAAAATGTAGCAATATCTCTTGTGGCTCTAGTTGCCTTTGGGGGAGTTTGGCTTGTCCATCTTGCATTTTGGAGATGGAGGATGACAACAAGAGGCCCTACTCCGGTGGCTATTATTGGGAGAATATGGTTTGAAATATTTGTATACCCATATGTCTCTATTTCTTATTTTTCATAATTTTGGAATGATGCTTGGATCCAGCAAAGCCAACAGGGCTAAGGATGAGGGCATGTCAGTGCTCAATCTACTTCATAAATCATGGGATGAAGAGATGTATTGTGAGATGGAACTTTTCCTTTATGGAAAATAGCCAGTTTATATTATGTATCTCATGTATTGATGATGATGTTAGAAAAATTATGGTTTTCACTTGGTACTTCTTGGAGAAAGGAGGACATCTAACTACATAGTTGGAGGTAATTCTATGCATTTTAAGAGACAACTTTGGGAACCAAACATGTATAAAAGATTGCAGAAAATGGAGGAGGCCTTCCTTATATCGATGCCATTTGGAGGGGATAGATGGGTTTTACATCTACTTTTGCAGTTTCTTGAGGACAAGCAACATTTTTCTAGGGAGTACTGTAATATTCCCAATTTTTGACAAGATAATTGGAATATTAGAGTTCTTAATTTTCTTAATTAATTAAGTAAATAAAAGGGTGGAGGGGCCCATAATAATCAAAGATGAATAAAATCCACTTTTTGATGTGTGAATGTTGATAATTTAGTCATAGATCTACATAATGGAGTAGTGGAGCAACTACTAATGTGAAAGGAGCGATGGTCATGTCTCATTAATGAGATAGATCATGGAGGTTGATGCAGTCAACTGAGATCATGGAGGGAATATAATGTGAGATCATAGAGAATTCATGACAAAGTGATGGAGGAAGTAGTGCACTTAATTCACACATGATGGAGAGGATGCACATTGCATGTAGACATGACGGAAGACTTGGAGAGACGGTGCAGTAAAACATGAAGGATTACGTCCACATGCACAACGCAGTTTAGAGGTGGGCCAAGGCTTGGGAAGGATCACTTTTTATATAAAGGAGATGAAGGCAACATTGGAGGTAGGCTTCGCCATTATTTGATGATCTGCTGATCCTGGATTTATTGCTAGATATTTCCATGTGATTTATGCTGTTTAGCTAATTTTTCAAAGGTTGTTTAGCGTTGGTGTTCTTTAGGCACAAGCTCACTTGCTGTGGGACTTGAGTTCTATCAGAAGGTTATTCTGAGCTACCATTCATCATTAGACATTGGTGCAACACTATTTCCACTCTCTGCAAAACACATACCTTTAGGAATTATGCAATTTCTGAAGATCATTTTGGGAGGAGGAGGTTGTCTTTAGTATATCAGCTGGAGAACCGGTGAAGGATTATTCCTATCACCTTGGAATTCAAGATCAACAATCCCAGGGCCTCATTTTAGATCTGGCATTAGGCCAAAATTTATTTACCTCCTATCAGCAGCATTCCCATCAAGGATTGTGTAGTCCATCATTGCAGATCTAGAGGAGGAAGGAAGTTTCAAGCATTTCAGCTAGGAATTCTATGAGGGATGATCCCCTCACCTGGACATCATCATTTCCATCAGCCTGGAGTTTATTGCAGAAAATTTTAGTAGGCATTGATTCTCTCCCTATTTTACATCGCATTTTCTTCAATAGCTTCATATTCAGTTGCTGCATTTTGAAGAGGAGGAAGAAGAGACAAGATCTCAAGCTTCTAGCTTGGAGATCTGAAGGAGGGATCAACCCTCAAAGCTTAGATATATTTTTATTACATATTTCAGCCATATTTGGATCAGATCACTCCAAACTTGCACAATCCAGTAGTCAAGGGATCAAACCCTAGGAGGGTTATTTTCCAAACTCATAGATCTGGAAAATCCTTTTTGGGTTATCTTGGGTTTCCATCACATTGGCCATATCTTGAATCTTGGCATCATCAAAGCTCCTAATCTCCATAGATATGCATTTACCTCTTATTCATCAGTCACATATTCATTATCTACTGAAGAGACAATGCAATATTTCTTCTTGTACCTCTCTAGTTACGCAGTGCTTGTTGTAGCATTCTTTCAGGTTCATTCTAGGCCATCTCCTTGGCTAGATTTCCTTATATTTTGTACATTTTTGTAACTTTAATCCATCTCCACATAATAGAATTCCTCAGCTTATATGTAGATTCTGATGTTGTCTTTATATTAGTTTTTTACTTTCCTGTAGTTCTTATATTATGTTTTAGTATTACTGCATTGTCCCTTTTGGGATATTACACCCCTAAAGCCAAACAATGGTTCTGTTGGCAGGAACGGGAGAATTTTGAGAGAGGGATTGGGTAATGCCACAAGGTAATTGGCAACCATTGAAACCTAAGTTAAAATACTGGTTCGAAAATTAGATTCAAGAATTTTCCCTAAAAGAGAATAGGAGTGAAAAGTTGTCTATGGAAGAGTGGAAAAATAGGTATATTTTTAAGGAAGTACACGAAATCTTCTTCGTGTTCATTTCAAACAAGCTGCAAGGGTGGTTGGCTCGGTTGGTGGAATTTTAGACTTGTTGGAAGGATGATCAGGTCACACATTAGACCCCTGAGTTGACCCAACAATTGGAAAAGCCTGATAATAAGATTACCAGAATTGTGGATCGTTGGGTTGACAGTATATTGGGCAGATTCATGATAGAATATGTTGTTGATCAATTTGTGTCATATTCGGAAGTGGAACAAAGGTTCTTCAAGGGATTTAGAGGTAAGTTCCTAAAAAACATGCCAATATCAATTAAGATGCTATTGGGTGAAAAGGGTATCTTATGTAGCCACACTGAATGAATGACCTCCGACCAGAGTGGGAACATGACACAAAGTGGTAAATACTACCAGGTTAATCGAGAAGGAGACAGATCGGTATACATTCCCTTATGTAATATCCCTTTTTCGAAAAAAATCACAATTCTGTGCCAGAGATGGACTACTAAGGCATTTACTGGCTATGTATCCTTCCAAAGAAGGGAGAGAACCAGAGGTTACCTGGCCTTTTGCAGTCTCTGTCTACAGATATGTAATTATTCCTATTTAGGAATTGTTGTAGAAAGCTCCTTAGGGACGCTATATAAGGAATCAGATGTGAAAATAAGCCCACCCACTACTGGAATTCCTTACAACATATATATTTTGACCTCCTTGCAGAATTTAATCTCAAAGAAATAACGTTAAGCAGGTTATTCAGATCTCCCACAGTGAGCTAGCTAAAAATGGCAGCAACATGTAAGCACAAATAACTGTCTCCAGAAAATAACACTATACAAGTGATAAATGGGACTTATGACCCTTATTAGACATGATATGTAGCTCACATGCAGCATATGAGGTGAAACAAATGACTCTAGATCATAAAAACAAATCTCCCTATTTCTATGTGCCTTAGATGAGCTTAACCCCCATGGCTTAGAACATGCAGAAACTACTGAATCAAGATCTGCGTTATTTTTATTAGGGTTTATATAGAGAATAACATGACATATCAGATCTAAAATAATCAAACATCCAATGTCTAAGAAAATGTGATTCCTTTCCTCTTTATACATAATAAAGATCACCCACAAGGGGTTTCATGAAAATACAAGTGTACAAGTGCAGATCTGCAAATATGTGTAGCTGGAAAACGTAGTCACTGCAACACTAAATATAAATATGACTGAGAATATGCAAATACAGAAGAGTAATGGAATATAGAGCTTTCTGAAAGAAGGGTTGGCCCTTCCTCCAAAGAATCAGCTCTCAAGCAAGGGATCAAACCCCACAGCTGCTGCTCTCACAAAAATAACACAGTTTACCCAGTGAACTGCACTATAATGGATGGAACATGAGTTGGCCACATGCCAAGATCTGAAATGAGCTCTTAAATCTCCTATACATCTCCCTCAATGCAAGAGAAACTTCCTCCACTAAATGGAAATGCACAAGAGAAGATGAAACAACCTTCCCTCTACATTGCCCAGCAACACAACGTCCTATGCTACAGAAATAATGCTGTAAATGTGAGAAATATTTGGCCTACAATCCAGATGTGGGAGAAATGAAGCACAACCCCTTCAAGATATCACTCACAAGGAATGAATTCTCATTGCATTTCCTCCAAACTCTGCTGAGCAGCAAGAGTTTTCAGAAAATGTCTAAGTAGACATGAATCTAAATACACAAGCTAACACCACAATGTTGCCATTCTCCTCGTTATGAAGTTGCGAGATCCTTCACCTTGGGTCCCACCTCTTAGGGTTTCCATCTTCATTTGAATTTCCTCCCTCCAAAACTGCACTGTCTTCTTAGGCAAGCTGGTTGACTTGGTCAACTTGACCTTGTCTTCATTCAATTGGCCCCTTTTCACACTTCGAGGTGCAAAATAAGCTGCTCAAAGGTTCACTTTTCACATTAGGAAGGGTTTTATTCATGTTAAGAGGCCTTCTCTTCCTTTTTATTCACCTACTACATAATATGAGAAAAAATTAATGTTCCAGTTTATTCATGAAAATTTTGGAACATTACAGTCCTCCCCTCCCAATTGTTGCTTGTCCTCAAGCAACTGCAAGGATAGAACTGAGTGAATCTTCTTACCCCCTCTGGTAGAATCAGCATATGATGGAATCCTCCCAAGAATATGATTCCATCTCATCCATGAGACTCCATAGTGCCTCTCCCAAGCATATAGATTTGCACTTGGTGAAACTCCCCAAATGACTATGATCATGAGAAGGAAAGTGCTCAAGGAGACAACCATGTGTGGTCTAGAGATCTTCTAAAGGAATGGTGTGCAAGATGCATGGGAAATATTATCCCCCAAAGTGAAACCTCCACCCCCAAGCTATCATCCACATAAAATGAGTCACCCTCCAGCATGGTAACTCATGAAGAATCCCCTCCACCTTTGGATCCTAAAGTATAGGTGGGTTGAATGACTAAACATGATAGGCAAGAAGGCCTATCCCATGCTATCCTCCTCTCCACTTATGAATAGTGTAGATTATGTGTTGTTCATGGGCTGCAAATTTATTTCCCTCAAGTGGCAAAATGTGGAGCAATCCACCAAAGATTCCTTCTCCAACATTGAAGAACAAGCTGCCCCAAAACATTTCTTCCATGATAAAGAGGACATAATAATCATAGAATGTCCAAATGAGATGTTTGATGTATTATTTGAATGCTGTTGTATGATACAAAAAAATTCTCAAAAGGACACATCGTAATCTCATCCATTGCTCCAGAAAATGGTGTGGCAAGTAGTGTGTTGCTAGATGACTAGTGGTGAAAATTCTCACATTCACTAGGAGGAAGTAAATGGCTGAATGGATCAGTTGACCATACAAGTCATATTTGATCACTTGCCCATGATTATAAAATGAATTATCATCAAACTTATGATCCACCTCAAAAGGAAACAAACACTTAGCTGTAGTGGCCATAGTTTTTCTCATGTTCCCCTTAGAACATGCAATGCAGAAAATGTGGGAATCCTTCCCCTTTAAGGACACTCCCCACTCATGTGTCATTCTTCCAATCATGCTCTCAATGTAAATCAGATCCACATCAGCAAAGGAATTCATGACCAACAACAAGATGAGGAAAATGCTTTATTTTTCATGTGATGCAAGGAAATACCAACAGTTTTCCCAATAGTGGCAGTGCAGTTTTCCAAGTTGCTGCTTCAGAAATTTACATGGTAAGATGCTTTGTGACTCATGGCTGATAATGTAAATTAGCTGAACATGTATGCAATGGAAAAACATCTACCAAAGGCCATGTGAAATATGGCTGCCTCCATCATATATTTTGGCCCAATTTTACCCATGGAGCAATCTAATAAGCTTGCCCTCTTGTAGAGCCATGCACTGCAAGATAATGGTAAGAGTATACAGATCATCCTACGTAAAAACAGATTTCTTACCATATGCTGGGAGTGAAATGATGTATGGATCCATGAATGAACCCTCCATAGTTGTTTGGCATGCTCCCATGAAGAGGAATGGGCTAGGTGCTGCATGAAGTTCTTTCTTCTCATGCTTGGGAACCCAAGTCAAGAAGAATGCAGCATAGTAATAGATGACTCCATCTACTACCTCATCCATCTCACCTCCTCTCTTTTCATCAAGTGAAACCAATATGAAATTAACCTGGGACCTGTGGGTTATGGATCCACCACACTTCCACTGGGCACATTTCATCCATCGTCTACTGCTCCCAAGAGATAACGTTGTTGGCCTATACAAATAGGCTCTCATCCATATCAAGTTCCATTCTTTGAAATGTAGTGTGTCAAAAATATTCTCCATAATGCTGTCATATATGAGGGGTCTCCTCCATGATTAAAACACCCCTTGCACCATGATAGTGCCATACATCACCCTTTAAACACTATGCCAAGAGGGAGAGCAATTTTTCCCTTGCTCTCTCCCAATCCTCCGAAGCAACAAATATCCTTTCTATCCCATGATGAAAGTATCCTGCCAAGCTCCTTCCATCCACATACCCTTGAGAAATGGACATGTCTCATGGTGGCCAAACTCTCTCCTTAGTAGCTAGCGTAGCTTTGCCTCTTGTTGCCCTGTGTCATAGATATGCAAGTGGCTCATAAGCCTCTTGCTCTCCATCCAAACTCCTCTATCAAGATATGTTTGTCCCAAATCCTTCTCTCCTTTGGCATCTTCCCAATGAACACTGCCATCATCCCAAAGCAAGTATTCCCCCTTACACCTCATGGGATGTTGAGATGTAACCCCTTGAAGATTTTCCAGGAAAGGCCTCTCACCAATCAAACCCTTGAATCCACAAGAATCCAAGAGTGCTAAGGACAAGACATCCTTAGGAGATGGCACCTCATGCATGATGCTCCCCAAGTCCTTGCACCATAACTCCTCATGTTGCATGCAACTCAATAAGGGTGCAAAGGAATTAGTGCTGATCCCTTCTTGGATCAAACCCATATTGTACAACGCTACATCAACTTGCTTCTCTTTATCAGCATGAAGTTTTTATCCTGGGCCATGTGAATGCAAATTTCCCAAACCTCCTATGAAATTTACTGAATTGTCACTACATGGAAAATTTTTCATACCTTTGTGGGTCTTTGAGACATCTTGTATGGATGCAAGAGTCCCTCTCTCTAATTTTTTGGCTGATCCAACTGCTGATATGGTGGGCTACTCCTCTATGAATTGGAGAGCACTGGTAGAAGCCTTCTCAAGTGGAGAAGAATGCTCCTCCTCCTCTGGCCATCTATCCACTCCCTCTTGTGGCCCTCCATACTCTTCACTTACTTCATGAGCATAGGAAGTGCTTTCATCTTCTTCTACATATTGAAACCCTCTAGAGGTTTCACTATAGCTTTTCTCATCTTGAAAATCTTTTGGAGTTTCACAACACCTTTCCTTTCCACTGGTTGAACCCCTTTGGAGAGGCTCCTTTCTGTTTTGAAAAATGTATGAGAGTAACCTCATCCTCTCCATCTTTGTTATCCCCTTATTTGTATTCTCTGGGTGGATTTGAGATCCACAGGCTAAGTCAAGATGGTTGTTCCTTTCTCTTCTCTTTATTTTTCTGAAAGCTTGATCTCATAGGCAGTGTCAAAGATCATGCTCTAATACCACTATAATATCCCTTTTTCAGAAAAATCACAAGTCTTTGCCAGAGATGGACTGCTAAGGAATTTACTGGCTATGTCTCCTTTCAAATAAAGGATAGAAATAGAGGCTACCTGGCCTTTTGTAGTCTCTGTCTACATATATGTAATTATTCCTATTCAGGAATTGCTGCAGCAATCTCCTTAGGGACGATGTATAAGGAAGAAGATGTGAAAATAAGGCCACCCACTTCTGTAATTCCTTATAACATATATATTTCAACCTCATTTCAGAATTTAAGCTCAAAGAAATAACCTTAAGCAGGTTATTCAGATCTCCCACAGTGAACTAGCTGAAAATGGCAACAACATGTAAGCAGAAACAGTTGTCTCCAGAAAATAAAACTATACAAGTGAGAAATGGGACTTATAACCCTTAGTAGAAATGATATGCAGCTCACATGCAGAATATGAGGTGAAAAAAATGACTCTAGCTCATATAAACAAATCTCCCTATTTCTATGTGCCTTAGATGAGCTTAAACCCCATGGCTCAGAACATGCAGAAACTAATGAATCAAGATCTGATTTATTTTCATTAGGATTTATATAGAGAATAACATGAAATATCAGATCTGAAATAAACAAACATCCAATGGCTAATAAAATTTGATTCCTTTCCTCTTTATACACAATAAAGATCACCCACACGGGGTTTCATGAAAATACAAGTGTACAAGTACAGATCTGCAAATATGTGTAGCTGGAAAACGTAGTCACTACAATACTGAATATAAATATGACTGAGAATATGCAAATACAGAAGAGGAATGTAACATAGAGTTTTTCGGGAGAAGGGTTGGCCCTTCCTCCAAAGAATCAACTCTCAAGCAAGGGATCAAACACCATAGTTGCTGCTCTCACAAAAATAACGCAGTTTACCTAGTGAACTACACTGTAATGGATGGAACATGATTTGGCCATGTTGTGGATGATTTTGTCACCCCCCTAGAGACAACCTAGAGTTGCCATAGACCAGTGCCTAGGACATCTTAATATAGCAAGGAGTCCTTTATAATTGGGTTGTCAGTCCAAGAACTCACTTAATATCTCTTGTTTAAAACAAGGAAACTAGATTTGAATGGGACCAATCTCTCTCAGAAGCTGATACAAAGATAAGCGTAATGTAGGAACATCATGTAAGACTTCAGCATGAAAGCATCAGACAGTTAAGAGACCGCTTACTGTAAAGAGGGCCAATTCAAATAATATATCACAGAAATCAAATATCAGGAAGTGAGTGCAGTGAGGAAACATAAGAAGATATTACTGGCATAAGGGCGCACCAATTTACGAATCCTTAAGCCACTAATTTAGCAGAAAATATGGAAGGAGTTAACATGGAACAGCATACCATGACTAGGCCTATTTAAAGCACTTGACTAATTCCAGAAAGGGCACCACTTAAGATGAATCCTTACTGCAAACTAGTGAGCCACTCGCATTCTAGAACATGATACAAGAAGAAAAATTGCATGGAAAGAGATAATGTATTAACACATAAGAGAAGTTACATACTGTGAGATATCAAATACCAGAATCCTCAATACAGTTATAACCCCTCCTCACTGAGACCCTACGGGCTCTGAAACTTCATACATAAATGTTACAAGATGAATACAGAAGTCTTCTCGCTACACAGTTTGCTGACAGAAATCTGGAACCCTTACAATGCCTTTCTTTCTAGCTCTTATAGAAGAGATAGAGAATTCTAGAGGAGGCGGTAGATAGAAAGCATTTAATAACTTATTTTGAATCAAAATGGCGGAAAATGTTCGCGCCCACACTATGAAACGACTGAATATAATTGTTTGTACTTTACAATTTATTTCTGAAATGAATGCTGGAAGTGCGAATCTATCTATACACAAGATATAAATAATAAAATATGAGAACGCTCGGCCTTTTTCTGGAGGAGGAAGACCTGCAGCAATAAAACCTTGAGGCGCCTGCTCCTGTACGTGGTACTTTCGATCTTCAGATTTTGAATTCAAATTCGGAACCGCCTTCGAGATGGACTCTGAATTCATTGCTTCTTTATAAATACTCTATCACTGCATTAATGTTTTCAACTGTCCAAATGTGTTCCTTTTAATTTTCTCTCTGAAGAGTTCCATGGATCGAAGTACCTTCCTTTAATGGAGGTCACATCATAGTGACTTCTAGATCCTTTCCGCTAATTTTGTTCCCACCAGAGGTTCCTGCAAAAACCAAAGCTTATAGAATAAAACTGATGACACAGAAGGTGGACACAGTGAGACTGATGGAGGTGATGGCAAAGATATGAGCGGATTATATAACGACGCAGGGAGGGGGCTTTAAAGGAAAACGCGAAGGTGTGACACATGACCAGAGTATGTGAACAACGGAGAAAACGCGCGTGGCATGTAGGCATACAACGAAGAGCGGGGGGCGGGTACTGATGGCGTGGAAACTCAAAAACTAACCCTTGGAGGAGTTACAAAGAAAGGACACGACGAGACAGCGGAATGAAGGCTTTAAGGTGGGACCCAAAGCGCGTGTCGCAGGATCGCTAGAGGGGAAAATGCGATAAAAGGAGAATGGAACAGCCAAAATTTCGCGCTTGCGCTATGCAATGGGCGTGGTGAGCGCATATCGCAGAAATGAGAAATGCGATGATGGGGAATAATGTGTGAGAGAAGCTGCGCTTTTGCGATGGCGCGATTGTGAGATTTTGCGATAAACACTTAATGGGGCGGTGCTTGGTTATATGCAAGAAGGAGAGCGCGGAGCTGGGAGGCGAAGGGGGCTAGACCTTATATAATCTTTAAAAAGTGGACTTTACCCCCTTTAAAATGCATTTCTGACGCTGGGAGAGGCAGCGGTGAAAGAGGAAAAGAGACTATATCCAAAATCCAAATGGGGGGGGGGGCTGATTGGTACAACATCGGCTCCAACTGGGGACGGCATGTTCATCCTCGGGCATGCCGAGACGTAGACCTCAGGCCCCTTCGTATTCTCTTCAAAACCTTTTAGCTTATTTACACTATTTACACTTCAAAACGGAAATCACCCTTGCTTAAACTATATACATAAATAAATCAGGCCTGTTCTGCCTGGGTCTGTACTGAAAGTAGTGTTTAAGGAATTGTCCATTCACGGGAGCATCCAACAGATCTCCCTGCAGGTTTTCTAACATGAAAGTATTATTTCTCCCTAGGTTTACTATTTTGAATGGACCGAACCACAGTGGGTCGAATTTGGCATGCTTGCCCTTTTCGGCTCTGCGAACATCCCATCTAAGAACCAGGTCTCCAACTTGAAAATTCCTGTCCTTTGCATGTTGATCAAATACCCTCTTCATTTTTTCCTGATATTCTATTAATCTCTGATCTACCTGATTCCTTATTTCTTCCAACTCTACCAGCTGATTAATTCTTTCAGTCATCTCATCTGGTTCTTCCTGGTTTTCCTGCATAAAACGTGCCACCGGCAGTGCTAATTTTAGAGGAAACACAGCGGCCCGCCCATATACCAGCTCATAGGGCGATTTTCCTGTTGCTCTTTTGCTGGTTATCCTATTCGCCCATAGAGCAAACTTTAATTGAGAGTCCCAGTTTTTCTGATTTTCAGCGATTGTCTTCTTCAGGGCTTTCACCAGGGTTTTATTGGATGACTCCGCTAGACCATTTCCCTGTGGATAGTATGTTGTAGAATGAGTCAGGATGATGTTATATCTCTGGCAGAACTTTGCAAACCTGGCAGACTTAAAATCTTGTGCATTGTCAGTTACAATTCTGGCAGGGCAGCCAAACCTAGATATGATATTACCTTCTATGAAATTCATAATTACAACATCGGTAGCATTTCTGGTAGGTATGGCTTCTACCCATTTTGTGAAATAGTCTGTGGCTGTCAATATCCATTTATGCTGGCCACTCGAAGGGGGATGTATCTCTCCTATAAAATCTAATCCCCATTTCTGGAATGGTTCATTTACATGAATAGGGATCAAGGGCAAGGCCGCTAATTTCTGCCTTTCTGCAAACCTTTGGCACTTGTCACACGATCTGACCCAAGCAAAAGTATCTGAATACAATTTCGGCCAGTAAAAACCAGCCTTCAAGATTTTGTGAGTGGTAGCCCTCCAGCTGTAATGTCCTCCACATATGCCCTCATGAAATTCTGTCATTACATTCTGTACTTCATTTTCCGTTAGGCATAACAGCAGTATACCTAGAGGGTCTCTCCAATAGAGCTGCCCATTAGTAATGACATATTTCTGAGATTTCATCCTTACAGCTCTGTATTTTTTCTTATCACAACCTGGTGGACAACTAAGTGTTAAAAGATATTCAACAATTTGTTTATACCAAGGACTAGTTAGATATTTTACATGTATCTTTTGAGTGGCCATTTCTAGTCCTTGCTGCTCTTCTTCTTTTTATGATTCTTCATTTGCTATCACAGACATATTGATGCCCAAGGCTTGATGATTTGATTCAGATAGAATTTTGGCAAGTCCCTATCCTTTGATCAATTTAGTAGGCCTTATATCCAAATCATACTCTTGGATTTTTGCAATCCATCTTCCCCTTCTACCTTCGCAGTCTCCCTGAACCAGAATATCTTTTACAGCTGCTGTGGGAACGTAAGCAGTAATGTGAGATTGCAAAATGTAAACTCTAAAAGCTTTAAGGGACTTTACCAGGGCATATGCCTGCTTCTCCAGTATATTATATTTCAATTCAGCATTGTACAGCACTTGACTGAAATAGGCTATAGGCTGTTCATATCCCTCTTCATTTTTCTGCAATAACACTCCAGAAATTGTATGAGGTGAAGCAAATGAAAAAACCATAAATGGCTTACTGTAATCTGGCCCTGCTAATACAGGAGCTTCAGCGAATGCCCATTTTATCCTTGTGAATGCATCTCTTGACTCCTGGGACCATTTTACCTCATTTTCCTTTTTCAGCATATTGGTTATGTGCCTAACTATCTCTGCATAGTTAGGGATAAATCTTCTCAAAAAATTTATTCGGCCCAAAAACACCTGTACTTCTTTCTTATTTCTTGGAAAAGGAATGCTGTTTATCACTTCAACTCTCTTGGGGTCAATTTTTACACCATATTTAGTCACAATATGCCCTAAGAGTCTTCCCTCATCTAATGCAAACAAAGACTTTTGAGGATTTAGAGAAAGGCCATACCTTCTTCATTTTTCAAAAGTTCTTTTCAAATGTTCAATATGCTCATCATCACTCTTTAAGAACACTGTGATATCATCGAGGTACACAACCAGAAACTTGTCCTGTTCTCCAACAAAGGCTATGTCCATTGCCCTCTGAAAAGTAGCTCCTACATTAATCAATCCGAATGGCATCCTCGCATACATAAAGGTTCCCCATGGAGTAGTAAATGTATTCTTCTTCTGGTCTTCTGGGAACACGGCTACTTGATTGTAGCCCGAAAATCCATCCATCATTGACATTCTGGATGCTCCCACTACTTTCTGCAGGATGTGGTCCATCTTAGGCAGTGGATAGTTATCTTTGAGAGATGCTCTGTTCAAATTCCTGAAGTCTACACACAGCCTTATTTCTCCATTCTTCTTCCTAACAGGAACAAGATTTGCTATCCATTCTGAGTACCTTAGTGGCACGATTATCTTGGCCTTCAGTAATTTCCTAATTTCTTTTTCAATTGAGGGAAGCAGCAAGGGGTTAATCTATTTGAGCTTCTGCTTGTATGGCTTTGCATCTTCCCTCAGTGGAATCTTATGCTGTATAATATTTACATCAAAAGTTTTTAGGTCCTCATAGGACCAAGAAAATATATCTTTGTAAGATTGAAATAGCTTCAAATATTTTTCTTTATACTCTTCTGGGACTCTTCTAGATAATTTAACAATTTTGGGGTCAATGGAAGTACCCAGATTCAAATCTCCCACTTGATCTTCTTCTACTACTTTGTTTGGCTGCAGTGGAACATCATTTTTATTAAATAATCTTTCTAGAGGTACCAGACCTCTGGGTATAACATTTCCTTTCAATTGCAGCACTCTGTTTCCTGCTATACTCTCTTCCCATTTATTTTCAGCAATATTTTCAACTTCTTCTTCCTCATCATCATCAATCTCCATATTGGAGAATTCTCCCACAGTCTCTATAAATATTTTCATCTGTTCATCATCTTCGAACACCTTCCAATGCTTTATATTGTCTGGAATGGATGGTCTGTAGCGTACCTCCACCTCATACCTTAGGAGTGGGTTTTGAGGAGGACGGAATGTACTGGCAGCTACAGCAAGAGAATCTGCTATTCTGTTTTGCTCCCGGGGCATGAACTGTATATTGAATGCTGAGAAGAAATTCTCTATCATGTCCCATACTTCATTTCTATATGTTCTGAGCCGGGGATGCTTAGTTTGACATTCATTTTTAATCTGCTTCACCACCAGCTCAGAGTCTCCAAACACTTTTAGACACTGGATGCCCATGTTTCTAGCTGTCTGTAACCCCAGTAATAATGCCTCATACTCAGCTACATTGTTTGTAGCCTCATATTCCAATTTAAAAGACAGTGGCACCCATTTTCCTGCAGGGGAAATCAACAACACTCCTGCTCCATTGCCCTCCCTTGAATTAGCTCCATCAAAATGCAAAGTCCATATTTCGGATTCCTGACTTCCTCTATGCTGCTCAGCTTGAGTTTGGACAACAGGGAGCTCATGAACATAATCCTGATTTTCTTCTAACATTAAACATGAGAAGTCTCCCTCTTTGTTATAAACCGGAGAATTATCTGAGCAGTCAGCCTTAGTTACCATTTTGACAAACCTAGTCTCCCTGTATAACCTCCTTTCTTGACCCCCAAAGACTGGGATAGTAGCATATGTTAAATCCAATTTAATTGATCCCCCAATCTTGGTACCCCAAGACCTTGACAGCAGCATGCCAAAGCGGGCTGGGATATCAGCAACTACAATGTCCATGACCACGCTTTTTGCTGGGATTTGAGCTAAGTTGACCACTAAATCTTTTATCATTCCCAAACATTTAACCCTTTTAGAATCAAATGAATATAAATCTTTATATGGTCTTGTAATCTGCAGTCCTAGTTGCTCCATGACAGAGAGAGGCATGAGATTATGGGAAGCCCCAGAATCTAACATACAATTGTGTAGCAGCAGGTCATGAATGACTAGGGATACATAAAAGGGTGGAGTGGAAGGGTCTATCTCTTCAACATGTGGGCCAAAGACTACCATGGGTATTTCTTCTTGAAGGTTTAAACTATCAGGTGCAATTGGTAGTTCAGGAGGGAGTATAAAAGAGGTAACTTGAGACTGATATACAGGCTGTTTTAATAACTCAGTCAATGGGACAGGAATCTTAATCTTTTCAAGTTCTTTTTGCAAATTGAAAGCTGATGTGGGCTTTTCCATTACTACTTCTTTTGACTCCTTATTTTCAACTGAAGACTTGAATTCTTTTGACACTGGCTCGATATTAGGAGGACTGACTGCTTTAGAAGAAGAAGGAATCTGAATATTAGACTGTAAGGAAGTATTTAGAGGACTCTTACCTTTCTCCGCGCTTCTCTTTGTTGCTGATTCCTTCTGAGCAGAGGCTTCTTTCTGAGATGGTTCTTCTTCTTGCTCCTGAGTTCTGGTCCTCTTCCTCGAGGATCTGAGATCATATTTGACGTTGAATTGGGCTTCCATGAAATCAGCAAACTGCTTACAGTAATGATCGATCTCTGCTTCCTCTTCTTCATCATGCAACGGGAACTCCATATCATCATTATTTGAAAAAGCCATGTTTGAATTTTCTAATCCATAAGCTGCGTCTCCAGTGGGGTCATCTGCTGGCCCTTCTAGGTATAAGGGATGAGGTACCTGATCCTGTGATTCCTTTACTTCTCTGGGCAGGATCTGCAATGGTGGTCTTCTATACTGGGGATTGTATCCTCTGTTTGGAGCATTATAACAGTTCTTAGGAGCTGCATTTTTCATCTCCAGTTCCATCTTAACCATCTTCTTTACCATTTTTCTTATTTCATCCAAATTTTCTGAATCTTTTTCCTGATTGAAAGCAGAAATCTCTTCTTTGCCCTTCCTCCCGGTATCTTGTTCAATTTTCCCTTTCAGTTTCCCAGTGGAAGCAAAGTTTGCTTCCAATTCCAGAGCGTCAGCTTGCGCATCATCTAAATTGGCAGGTTTTCTTTCTCTTAATGCAAAACCAAAATCACAATTAAAGGCTGCTATGAAAATTATCTTAGCAGCAGCTTCATGAGGCTTCATCTCGGGAGGCAGGCTCAGATATAACTTGTTGAATCTTTTGATGAATTCTTCCACTCCTTCATTCTGTTTCTTCTTCATAGTGTTAAATTCAGTGAGACATTGACCGTGGTCTTTCTTCTCTCCCCACTTCCTAAGAAAAGTATTCTCCATAACGTCCCAGGTGGTTATTGAACGGTTTGCCAATGTATTAAACCATTTTCTGGCTTCACCTTCTAAAGACTGCACAAACAACCTCAAGACCACATCCAAATGTTCAACATTCAAGTTCTCCGCGAAAGAGCAGAAGGTCTCGAGATGTCTCTGCGCATCAATCTCATTCTCTCCATTAAATCTCGGCAGAATTTTCAGGTAATCCTGTGGCATGTCATTCAGTGCTTGAGGCAAGGCCAGGGGCGCATATTTGTTCAATAGGAAAGCAGGAACATTGGCCATTGGGGGAGGTGGGGGTTGTACAACAGTCTGAGCAACAAATGAAGGGAGAGGAGTACGGGGAAGCGGAGTATGAATAACAATGGGAATATATTGCACAGAAGCCTGAGGCGTAGATGGGAATAATTCACGGTTAACAGCAGCTACTTCTGTGACCTCTTTAATTTCTTCTGCCTCGAGAGGAAGGGGAGATTCCCCTTCAATCCAGGCGCTTCCTCTACGTGGAGTCTCTAAACCAAACTCGGGATTTTCTGTTCTAACTTCTTGAGAAGAAGATGGCGGATAATTTTCAACAGAACACTCGAAATTTTCAGAATGGGCTGACTTCCTCTCCTTCCAAACTCCTTTACGAATGATTTTCTCTGGGTCAGACACGTAAGGGTTTTTCAGTTGGGCTGTATCTGACCTCAAATGCGGCTTGCGAGGAGCCAGGACTACCAATAAAAATTTATCAAATAAAGACCAGTGGAGTCGCCAAGGTGAGAGATATGCAACTCTTCAACTCTCTATGCTCACCCGATTAGAGAGTGAAAATAACTTTGTCGAGACCCAGGGAAACAGATATTCTTGAATTCGGTCCCCGGCAACGGCGCCAGAAAGATGTTGTGGATGATTTTTTCACCCCCCTAGAGACAGCCTAGAGTTTCCATAGACCAGTGCCTAGGACATCTTAATATAGCAAGGAGTCCTTTATAATTGGGTTGTCATTCCAAGAACTCACTTACTATCTCTTGTTTAAAACAAGGAAACTAGATTTGAATGGGACCAATCTCTCTCAGAAGCTGATACAAAGATAAGCGTAATATAGGAACATCATGTAAGACTTCAGCATGAAATCATCAGACAGTTAAGAGACCGCTTACTGTAAAGAGGGCCGATTCAAATAATATATCACAGAAATCAAATATCAGGAACTGAGTGCAGTGAGGAAACATAAGAAGATATTACTGGCATAAGGGCGCACCAATTTACGAATCCTTAAGCCACTAATTTAGCAGAAAATATGGAAGGAGTTAACATGGAACAGCATACCATGACTAGGCCTATTTAAAGCGCTTGACTAATTCCAGAAAGGGCACCACTTAAGATGAATCCTTACTGCAAACTAGTGAGCCACTCGCATTCTAGAACATGATACAAGAAGACAAATTGCATGGAAAGAGATAATGTATTAACACATAAGAGAAGTTACATACTGTGAGATATCAAAGACCAGAATCCTCAATACAGTTATAACCCCTCCTCACTGAGACCCTACGGGCTCTGAAACTTCATACAGAAATGTTACAAGATGAATACAGAAGTCTTCTCGCTGCACAGTTTGTTGACAGAAATCTGGAACCCTTACAATGCCTTTCTTTCTAGCTCTTATAGAAGAGATATAGAATTCTAGAGGAGGCGGTAGATAGAAAGAATTTAATAACTTATTTTGAATCAAAATGGCGGAAAATGTTCGCGCCCACACTATGAAACGACTGAATATAATTGTTTGTACTTTACAATTTATTTCTGAAATGAATGCTGGAAGTGCGAATCTATCTATACACAAGATATAAATAATAAAATATGAGAACGCTCGGCCTTTTTCTGGAGGAGGAAGACCCGCAGCAATAAAACCTTGAGGCGCCTGCTCCTGTACGTGGTACTTTCGATCTTCATATTTTGAATTCAAATTTGGAACCGCCTTCGAGATGGACTCTGAATTCATTGCTTCTTTATAAATACTCTGTCGCTGCATTAATGTTTTCAACTGTCCAAATGTGTTCCTTTTAATTTTCTCTCTGAAGAGTTCCATGGATCGAAGTACCTTCCTTTAATGGAGGTCACATCATAGTGACTTCTGGATCCTTTCCGCTAATTTTGTTCCCACCAGAGGTTCCTGCAAAAAACAAAGCTTATAGAATAAAACTGATGACACAGAAGGTGGACACAGTGAGACTGATGGAGGTGATGGCAAAGATATGAGCGGATTATATAACGACGCAGGGAGGGGGCTTTAAAGGAAAACGCGAAGGTGTGACACATGACCAGAGTATGTAAACAACGGAGAAAACGCGCGTGGCATGTAGGCATACAACGAAGAGCGGGGGGCGGGTACTGATGGCGTGGAAACTCAAAAACTAACCCTTGGAGGAGTTACAAAGAAAGGACACGACGAGACAGCGGAATGAAGGCTTTAAGGTGGGACCCAAAGCGCGTGTCGCAGGATCGCAAGAGGGGAAAATGCGATAAAAGGAGAATGGAACAGCCAAAATTTCGCGCTTGCGCTATGCGATGGGCGTGGTGAGTGCATATCGCAGAAATGAGAAATGCGATGATGTGGAATAATGTGTGAGAGAAGCTGCACTTTTGCGATGGCGCGATTGTGAGATTTTGCGATAAACACTTAATGGGGCGGTGCTTGGTTATATGCAAGAAGGAGAGCGCGGAGCTGGGAGGCGAAGGGGGCTAGACCTTATATAATCTTTAAAAATTGGACTTTACCCCCTTTAAAATGCATTTCTGACGCTGGGAGAGGCAGCGGTGAAAGAGGAAAAGAGACTATATCCAAAATCCAAATGGGGGGGGGGGGGCTGATTGGTACAATAGGCCACATGACAAGATCTGAAACTAGCTCTGAAATCTCCTATACAGCTTCCTCAAAGCAAGAGAAAGTTCCTCCACTAAATGGAAATGCACAAGAGAAGATGAAGCTACCCTCCCACTGCACTATCCAGCAACACGGCATCCTCTACTACAAAAATAATGTTGTAAATGTGAGAAATACTTGGCCTACAATCTAGATGTGGGAGAAATGAAGCACAACCCCTTCAAGAGATCACTCAATGAAGGAGAAGGAATTCCTAAACAGGAATTCCTCCAAACTCTGTTGAGCAGCAACAGTTTGCAGAAAATGTCTAAGTATACATGAAATCGAAATACACAAGTTAACCCCACAATGCTGCCCTTCTCTTCCTTGTGAGGTTGTGCGCTCCTTCACCTTGGGTCCCACCTCTTAGGGTTTCCATCTTCATTTGAATATCTTCCCTCCAAAACTACATTGTCTTCTTAGGCAAGCTACTCCTCCTTGGGCTGCGTTGGTTGACTTGGTAAACTTGACCTTGTCCTCATACAATTGGCTCTTTTCACACTTGGAGGTGCAAAATAAGTTCTCAAAGGTTCCCTTTCCACATTAGGAAGGGTTTTATTCATGTTAAGAGGCCTCCTCTTCCTTTTTATTCACCTACTACATAATATGAGCAAAAATTAATGTTCCAATTTATTCATGAAAATTTTTGAACATTACACCTTAAGGGAATCATCTGATCTTAACCAAGGAGGGGTTGTGCAAGGTGGAACCAGCCCCCCGGCTACACCTGCATCGAACCCATGTAAGGGAAATAACTCTCCTACACCTCCTCCACCACGACCAGAGGATGACATGGCTAAACACATGAAGCTTCCTACATCTAAAGGCATAGGGGACACGGATATTGATCGATTCTGGTTTCTAGCAGAGTCTATATGGACCCCGAAAAATGTTAAAAATGATGTTATCAAACAAGCACAACTATCCATAGTGTTTGAGGGAAGAGCCCTAGATTGGTTTATGGGATATATTGGTCAGCACGTGAACACATTAGTACAAGATATTAAGAACGCCCTAAGGCAACAATTCTAGAAGCCGAAGTCATACGCTCAATGTGTAGTTGAGCTAAAGAAATTTAAGAAGGGACCTACAGAGTCCGTCTGGGAAGATGACTAATGATTAAAAAAGGTTATCAGCTATGGGGGATTTTTCTATGAATATAAGAAGCACAAGGAATGGTTTATCGCTATGCTATTACCATACTTGTGTGGGCCCATGGGACAACAAAATATTGGCTCCCAAGAAGAAGCTCTGGAGATAGCCATGTAATTAGAAGCTGTGTGAAGAGATGATATAGAGTTTGAAGCCCTACATATCAAGAACCAGCTAGACACAATGCACCTAGAAATCCAGAGCTTGAGAAAATATCGTGGTAAGGAAGCCAGCCCAGATATCTGGTGCATACGCTATAGGGTGTGGGGTCAAACTAAGTATCAATGCCTACTGCTATCAGATTATATGCAGGCTGGGGGACCAAGCCCTTTCCGATCTAGGGAAATGGCTGGCCCTAGAAGTCCTATGCTATGGTGTGTTGAATTTCAATTAGTAAGAAGACATAATACAGATCCCTTCCCACAGTTGGTTGCTTATGTTCCAAAATTGAAACAACAGTGTTGCAGATTCTACTCATCTATGGGTCATGACGCGAAAAACTGTCGAACACTCCGTTATCCTCCTGTATTTCACAGATTTCACTAGATTACTGTGGATTTTATACAAGAAACTAAAGATAGCATTATTTTCCTATCATCTATCTTTAGAAGTCTCACCGCCTTCATCATCGTACACCTAATGTCCCACTATAAAATTTATCTTTTTCTTTCTCAAATTTCACCCTGTTGCTCCAAGAAAACTCCATTTTTCTGGGTTTGTTTGCCTTATTTCATCACTTCACTTACACCCCCAATCATCCTCTCTTTCCCCTCTGAAACCCATTTTTTCTTTCCCCTCACAAGCCCTAATTCCCCCCTTATTCATCATTTTTGTTTAAAAACCCTTAAACAATGTAAAAATCCCTTTTTACATTGTTTAAGTTTAATTTTTTTCCTATCAGACCCTTTAAAAAACATTATAAAAACCTTGTTTTTATAAAATCCACCCCCTTTTGAACATAATATGCCTTAATCCCCTCTCCGCTTAAGCCATAGCCCCTTCAATCTCATACGACCCCGACCCTCCACCCATTCCTAAACCCCTTATACCATACAAAATATGCCTCCACCCCTTTTTATTTTATTTAACCCCCAAACATTGTATAATGCCCCAAACTTATAAAAAACCCAACCAAACCTTTGAAAAAAATTAAAATATGGGCCCTCTTCCCTTCCACCTGCTCCTTTTATCAGGCAATATCCACCATTGATTGGGATTTGTTCCCTCGATCCAACAGTCATCACGTCACCGCCCATCACTCCGCCCATTCATTATATAACCCAACACTACCCGACCAAACTCGTCGCATCATCAACATCACCCCCCACCTTCCACTTGGCCCTGGCACCCAACCAAACTTCGCCACCTGTCCATGAGCTCCACCCTCCACACCTGCACGTCGGTCCCTTGACCCTTTCGCACCGTTGATCTCACTTATTAAGATCTGACGATCCAGATCCCATATCGCACGGAAATTGGTGCCGAACATTAACACTACTAACCCATGCGAAATAAGTGGTTTTGCCTTGGACTCGTGGCAGTCACTCTATGGTATTGCGCTCCCATCTCCCAAAACCACTCATCGCCTTATGTCCACATAATAAACCACGATGGTTTTCCCAAAACCGCTTTCCCCTCTCGTGCCAAGATTCAAAATTCTCAGCCATTGTTTGAATTTCCTCATGATTTTTCCTTTGGAATCATGCCCCTATACTCCCTCATCCTCTGTATATCGCCCTCGATACCTTGAAACCCTAAAAAACACAGTCATTTCCATCCCATAGGTTTTCAACTAATTCGTTTTTGTATTGTGCATATTTTAATGGCGGTGATGCCGAAAAGGCATTCTGACAGTCAAGAAAGTGAAAAATTAAACCCCGAATGACGATCAAAGGGGTTTCAAATAAATTTAAAGGAACATAGGCCAAAGTTTAAATCTCCTACACTAATGAGTCATGATCATTGGAGGTTATAAACCCTTCGGCCACAAAGAAGACCGCCTCCTTGCACACAAAACAAGCAAACAGTCAGAGAAGATAGCAAAGGAAATAAAGGAAGCCAAAAGATTAAATGGCTAATCATGTATCAAGAGAAAATACAAAATATTAGCCAAAGAAGATGATGATTAAAGGATGAAAGCCAAAGCTTTAAAAAACAAGAGATAAAGGACAAACAGTCATAAAGAAGAATGAAGGATAAAGACAATAAAACAGATTATAAAGGTTAAATCAAGGTTCAAAAGGCCTAATTACTGAGTTTTATGATTGAAACAAAGACAGATAACCCAAGGATATCTTCGAATAACTCAACAAAGAAGCAATTACTTCTCCAATGACATATTTTCCACCTATAGCATGTTTTCTTTTAATAAAGACATCAAGCAGTTATTACACAGTCAGAGATATTTTAAAGTAGCTCAACAGTTAATACAAAGTTATTACAAAGCATTTAAAGTCAAATATTTCAACTAAAATGACTCAAAAGTCAAGACAAAGTTATTATTTTAGAGTAACTCTTTCATATGTTTTTTCCTCGGGCCTTGCATGGTCTCAAAGGTCAAAAAACATTCACTCTATGATAAATAACATTTAAACACCCTAGTTTGGCAACACCTCCTCATTTTTCATATCAATATTGCATATGAGCCTCATTTTAAATGTTGGTTACTTGATGGTTATTGGACTGATTTTGGCTGCTAAGCTAGTTGAGGAATGCTATAATGAACTGAAGAAATCTCTGAGTTACAGAGAGCTATTGTACTTGGAGTATTGTAACTGGTTTGATCATCAATAATAAAAGCATGTTCATAGGATCCTTGAGCTATATCAATGGTGAAGTTTTCCTAAATCGTTATTGTTTCTCCTTATGTTTTCCATTATGTCCATCTTTCTCTAATAAAGAAACAAAAGTTTTAGATTAGGATTTGTAGTTTCAACACCCTATTTCTATATGTATTCTTTATACTTATGTTTTCTCTTGCAAGGTTTGATTGGAACATTCTTAATTGCCTTCTAGCTATATCTAGCTTGTTGTCTTGGGAATGATTCAATAGATTGAAACCAAGGAAATTGTGGTGAAGCCATGTTTCTTTGAGTAAGACTTGAGATATTATTTTTAAGACCTTTCTTTAAAGTACACTTACTAAAGTCTAAAACCAGAGAGGTTTATGGTATGACCTGCCCTTTGGTCTGCCTTGAAATGTTTCTTTGAAGAGTCTTTTAAGAGTTATGTCAAAAGTAGATTAGATTATTTATTTTTGATCTTAGGCTCCTCTTATTGTTTTCTTATATGTTTTCTTTATCTGAAAGTAGTCTTTTGATTGCTGGATTTTTGTCTGAAAGGTTGCTTATTAAAAGTTTGTCCAAAGAAGTGTATGGTTTTCCCAATAATTTGGCTTGCCCGAAATAGTTACCTTAAAAGGATTTTCTTGTCTAATTACAGCCAGAATATTCTTAACTGACTATAGCTTTTTTTCCTTCACAACTTATTATTGTTTCATATCACAACCTAATCTAAAGAATCCATTTGATATAGTTAGCTTGCCCTATGAATACCCTTACAAAGTTGATGAAAAATTAAATCCTTCTATGACTCCATAACCCAATGGATTGATGTATTCTCACAGTCTATTTGGTCAGCTGAAACATTCCCTCAATCAGTCACACCATTCATCTTTCAATCTATCAATTAATCCAACCAAAAAAAAAGTCCTTGGAACTTCATAACTAGCCTAAAATCTTAAACAAAGAGCACAAATATATATCAATCTGAAACACCTTTATAGAGAGATCCATCTCTGAATCCAAGAAGGCTAGGTCCTAAGATTCCAAAGTGGTTCTGACGTGGCCCCTGCAGTGTTTGTTCTTGACACTCTTGCAAATTACAGGGATCCAACATAGTGACGACCATACTGGGGAATATTGAGTAATAAACATTTCAGATTCACTCAAAACTCAAGAAAACTCATTATTTTCTAAGAATGGTTTCTGATTGATATTCATGGACAAAAATCGGTCATAAAACAAGTAAAAATATTCCACTTGGTGGCTCCACTAATTTTCCATTGACTCCACTGGGAAACTTACTTTACCATCAAAACATTAAACAATACCCAGTGAAGAATACTGTGTGGATCAAGTATCTCTTTTACAGTTTGGTTTGTGTCCTAAGACTGTTATACCTATAAGAAAACTTTCTGACTTGTTGGGTCCAAAATATTGGCTTCTAGAAGAATTCATACTAGATCCCATCCTAACCCAAATACTCCTACAATAGTTGAAAATCCTAAAAGCATCCTTAGGAAGTCTCCTACATCTAAAAACCCAACTATTGATAGACCAATCCACAGAGCAAGTTCTTTCCTTGAGAACCTTATAAACTTGCAAAATACCCAAGCTAACTTACCTCATACAAGAACCTTATCTAGAATCAAGTCACAAAGTGGTATAGACCGAATAAACCTTGAGCTTGTAGTCTCACACCAAATTAGTATTAGGGAAGCCTCTCCTTCCACCCCTCCTGATTTCCATTTTCTCCATAAATTTGGCTTCTCTCATCCTAAATCTGCTCAACATCACTTAGTTGGTCCAAGTACTTCAGCTAAACCCACCCATACATCCATTGTTCAAACCACTCCACTTCATCATCTACCTCAATTTATTAATCCCCCATTTTTTTCACAAGCTCATATCATGTCAACATGGTATGCTCCCTTAGTCCTTCCTTTACCTATATTTCCTCTACAATAGGACTATTAGTCCAAGATTCCATTATATGATGCCAGTAGTTCTACTACAGCTCAACAACATGTCGATAGAATTAATGACTAATTTAATAGATGATGACACTGTTAAACTTATAATGTTTGCTCAAATTTTAGAGGTGGAAGAAAGAAAATGGTTCAAAGTCTTAACCCTTAATAGTATCAACAATCTCCCTGCTTTTCATAAAATATTCCTAAACAAATGGGAATTCAAGAGAAATCCCCTCCGAATCCTATCAGAATAAAATTACCTTAAAATAAATGTTGGAGAGAGTGTTCATGATTATTGCACTAGATTCAATAGTGTTTATAATGCACTCCCTCCACAAATGAAACCCCCACAAGGCTTAGCCTTATTGAAGTTTCCTAAAGGATTTGACCCAGACATGTGTTATCAATTAAGGGAAAGAGAACCCCTCACATTAGAAGATATGCAGAAAGGGGTAGTAAATGTAGAAGCTATCCTAAATGCCACAAGGACTAGATTGAAAGTAGATAAAAAGGTTACATACAAAGATGAATTTGGACCGTCCACATCAGATTCCAAAATTGATAGTCTGGTTAGAACCATGGATAAGATGATGAAAATAATAAACATGAATGAGAGAGCTTATCCTAAAGAAAACCAAACAACTCCTCAAAATAAAAATCAAAATAAGAACCAGAACTTTAGAAGGAATCCCCCTCAAATTAGACAAAGAGGCCCTAATCAGCAAGTCATACCTCCTTTCCAACAAAACTATGTTGATGAAGATGAGGGAGTTATTGAAGAAATAAAGGAAGATAACATAAACTTATTGGGAGTAAATAATGAGGATACTATTTTCCTCAATGAAGAAGAACAAGGCATATATACACCCTATGATGAAGAAAGCCCAGAATCTGAAGACTACAAACAAGGCTTTGAAAATGCTATAATGTAAGTACACAGGCAATATGACCTTAGGAGTAAAAAGAGTCAAGACACTCCCAAAAAGAAAGCCTCTGAAATTTTTGTTAGAAACAATCCTGAAAAAATTTCTAAAAAGAGAGCAGAGAACAACAAAACTGTGGCTGAAAGTTCTGATAAGAACAAAGGAAAAAATAGCCAAATGAATGAAAAACATGGTGGTGACCAAAGTAGCACTAGCAACTTAGATAATTCTCCTAGTAGAACTATTTTCACTGCTATCCATAATAAAAACCAGCAAGCTGATTTTGCTGAGAAAACAGTGACCAAGAAGGTCGATTTAAACATTTTAAAAACTCAAATACCTTTCAGCATAGAGGGTGAAATTGCCAAAATCAAGATCCCGGTTCCTTTTACTAAATTAGTCACCCAAGATGTATATAAAACCCAAATTTCAAGAGCTTTAAACATAGGAGAACAAACTAATTCTGTCAATGTGACTGATGACAAGCCTGAACTTCTGTTTGGACTAGAAGTAGAAGGGAAATTTCAAGAAGGAGGTGTTCCTCCCTTTTATGTCAGTCTAAACATCCATGATAAGATTTTGCGCAATGCCATGCTTAACTCAGGGGCCTCCCACAACCTTATTCCTAAAGTATTGATGGAGAGACTAGGCCTTGAGATAATTAGACCTTACAAGGATTTATACTCCTTTGATTCTAGTAGAGTTAAATGTGTAGGCCAAGTCAAAAATTTATGTGTCAAATTAGCACAAATACCAGTCAAGAGCTTAGTTATGGAAATTGTAGTGGCTGATATACCTCCTAAATATGGCATGCTCCTTTCAAGGTCATGGGATGCTAAATCCTACAAATGGATATGACTTATGCAACCATCCCTTTCTTTTGTCAACCAAGGAGACTATATAGGGAAACACACATGAAATACATGGTTATTAGTCAATAAAAACTAGACAACTCCCCACTTTATTCTATTCACACAGACCCTGACTCATTCATTCTTTACAATGATGAAAATATTAATGAGCAAGGAGAAGGAGATGACAAACCAACAATAGAAAAGGAGGGAAGAAACGAGAAAAAGCTAAAACAATTTGCTAACTCAGAACATCACAGCAAACATGATGAAGATAATAGGCAAAAAACCAACCATCAACACAGTGATGATTATGAAAAACAAGATAAAGCTCAACATAGAGAAAACCTTGAGCAACAAAGTAAAAATGAACATAGTGCAGATCCTAAAAAACGACATAGTGTTAGAAAAAATAAATAGGACAAAGAGAACATAAATGACTTTAATAACAAATCTGAATGTGAACCTCTTTGGAGTATGAGTTTTGACGGGTCTTGTAGTAAAATTGGTTCAATATTAGGCATATCGGTACATAACACATAAAATAATCATGCTGAGGGCCATTCATACAAACTAAACTTTCAATGCACAAATAATATAGTTGAATATGAGGTTGTCCTCTTAGGACTGCAATTATTGAAAAAACTAGGACCTAAGAGGATAACTGTTCATGAAGAATTAGAACTAATTATTAAACAAGTGAATGGACAATATACTGCCAAGCATCCAAGATTACAAGAATATAGAGATGATGTTCTTGACCTTTTGAAAACATTCACAGAATATGAGCTTAACTTTGTCCCTAAAAACCAAAACATTCTTGCCAATGGTTTAGCATTTGCTGCTAGTACATGTCAAAAACCTTATGAGAGAAAACAATAAACAATCCAAGTTAAATATAGACCAGTAGTCCTTGATAATATCAAATATTGGCAAGTATTTGAAAGAGATAAGCAGATAGAGGACTTCCTATAGTCCATAAATGGGTTTGAAATGATCAATTCAGACTAAGAGTATGAAGAAGACTGTCCTACTGAGGAAAAATATTATGAAGAAGAAACTCCTAAAATTGTTGATGTAAACATTGCTGGTATAAATCTGTTGACTAAAGAACACCCATAGAAAACAGATCTGAGCACTAATTTAGAACAAGAAGGTTGTTAAGTGCTGCAGTCTCACACTGATGACTTGCCAAAGGGATTTGTGCCTCTAGAAGAATTATTTTACTTTAATGATGTTGCCAAAAAGCCAAAAATGGAACCCACTAAAACTGAAATAGAAGAGTGCAATATAGGCAGTAAATAAGAGCCCAAGATGACTAAATTATCCAAAACACTACCAGCTCATATAAAACTGAAATATCCTGAGTTTTTTAGAGATTTTTAGGATGTTTTTTCTTGGATTTATGAAGACTTAAAATCATATGATACAAAGATAATTCAACATAAGATACCCCTCAAAGAGAACCAGAAACCTTTTAGACAAAAATTGCACAGAATAAAGCCTGTGTAGTTACCCCTGGTTGAGAAAGAGATCAAAAAAATGTATGATGTTGGAATCATAGTCCCAGTGAGATAGTCAGAGTGGGTATCCAATATTGTATCTGTGAGGAATAAAACAGGAGAGATAAGGCTTTGCATAGACTTTAGGAACTTAAAAAAAACCTCTTTAAAGGACAACTACCCCTTGCCCAAAATGCATCATATCTTAAAAAGGGTAGTAGGTTCTAAAAGAATTTCTTTGCTAGATGGCTTTTCAGGATACAACCAAGTACTGGTACATCTTGATGATCAACTTAAGACAACTTTCACTACACTTTGGGGTACTTTCATGTATGTGAAAATGTCTTTTCGTTTAATGAATGCTAGTGCCACATTCCAAAGAGCCATGGATATTGCTTTCTCAGAAGAGATAAGCTTCTTCATTGTTATATATTTAGATGAAATCACTGTCTATTCCAAAACAGATGAAGAACACCTTGCTCACTTAAGAAAATTCTTTGAGAAATGTAGAAAGTATGGTCTATCCTTAAACCCCAAGAAAACTTTATTTCACCTCCAAGAAGGCAAACTTATAGGCCATATCATATCTGAAGAAGGAATAAGAATAGACCCAAAAAGGATTGAAGGAAAATTGCAAATCAGTCATCTTAGAAACATCAAAGAACTAAAATCTTTCATTGGAAAGATTAATTTCTTAAGAAGGTTCATACCAAACCTTGCTCAACTCCTTAGAAAGATAAAAAAACATGCTAAAAAGGGAAACATGAGTTAAATGGACCATTGAAGCAAAGAAACCCTTTGAAATGGTTAAACAAGCACTCACTCAAACACCAGTTCTCATTTGCCCTGATTTTAACAAAGATTTATTCATATTCTCCTTTGCATCAGAGCATACAGTTGTTATTTTCCTACTTCAGAAAAAACATAAAAGGACAAGAGAAGCCCATTACATTTTTCAGCAAGGCTTTAAGAGATGCACCTCTGAAATACAACATAATGGAAAAGAAGGCTTTTACCTTGATCGAAGCACTGAAACATTTTAGAGTTTACATTTTACACTCCCACATCATTGCATTTGTTCCACACACAGTTTTCAAAGAAATTTTAACACATGATCCTAATGGAAAAAGAGGAAAGTGAATTGTTGTTATATTAGAATATGACTTGGAAATCAGACCCATTAAACTGATCAAAGGACAAGCACCTACAAAAATTATGGCTGAATCAAATCTCAAAGCCTTAGATATGAATATGGTCGATGTTTTATAAGAACAAGAATAATGCACAACACCTCATGTTGAAGAAGTATTGCTGAATTCACTTTGGTATGATGATATTTTATATGTGTTTTTCTATCTTAATGTTCCTCCTGGTTTATCTAAGACAAAGACAAGATTATAAAAGTTAAAAAATGTAAATTACTGCATTATAGATAAATGGTTATAATGGAAAAATTCTAGTGGTATATTGCTTAAGTTTTTCCCTGAGAATGATGTAGAGAAGATCAAGCACGAGTTTCATGAAGGGGAAAGTGGAGGCCACCTCTATTAGAAAAAAATTATCAATAAAATTCTTAAAGCTAGTTATTATTGGCCCACTCTCTTCGAAGAAATCCATAAATTGGTAGTTACCTGCCACAAATGTCAAATATTTGAAGGCAAAAGAAAAATCTTACCCTTACCTTTGCATCATGTCTCTGTTGAAGCTCCTTTTCAATAGTGGGGCCTAGACTTCATTGGGGAAAATCATCCTTCTTCATCTGCCCAACATAAATGGATCCTCACAGCAACTTATTACTTTAAAAAATGGATAGAGGCCATCCCCTCTAGAACTACTACTGATCTAATCATCATTAAATTCCTTGAAAACCATATTTTGTCTAGATTTGGTTTCCCTAGAAAGATTATCACTGACAATGTTGTTGCCTTTAGATCGAAGAGGATGGTGGAATTTTTCCACCAGTATCAAATCACATTGGGTCATTCCACAGCTTATTACCCTCAAGGTAATGGGTTGGCAGAATCCTCAAATAAAATTTTGATAAAAATCATCAAAAAGTTGCTGGAGGGAAATCAAAATTCATGGCAGAATAAGTGAGTACATGCATTATGGGTAGACAGGATAACATGCAAGAAATCAATTGGAATGTCTCCCTACCAGCTAGTTTATGGAGCAGATGCAATTTTTCCAACAAGCCTAGGGATGCTAGTCATGAAGCTGATTTAAGAAGTACAGTCTGAAGAAAATGACATGATAAGAAGGATAAATCAGACTATACAGTTGTAACAAACAAGAGAGGAAGTCTACAATAGAACAGAACAAGTGCAAGAAAACATCAAGAAGCTATTTGACAAAAGGACAAAAGAAAATTATTTCAACATTGGTGACAAAGTGCTCAAACGAGATCCAAGGAGAGAAGAAAAAGGAAAGCATGGTAAGTTTGAAAATCTGTGGAAAGGTCCCTACATTATCCATTCTTCCAGAGGTAACAAAGTATTTTTCTTATAGGAGATGGATGGAACAGAACTTTTTGAAGGTCCTGCCAATGGCAGGATTCTCAAACATTATTTCCATTAAGATGCCTAAGTTTAAATCTTTATCCATTATATATGAAAAATTTTAAAGAAAATATCAGAGAAAAAATAAATACAAAAATAGAAAAACAAAGAAAAAGAGGGAAGAAAAAGAAAAGCTACAACCCCGTACCAAAAAGAGTAAGTTATGAAAGTGTGCAAGTCCAAATTCCACTACCTAAAGAGAAGGCTTATTTAGTCATATAGCCTAGTCATGACTGAATGAGTTTTAAATTTATGCTGATAGGTTAGTGAATGAGGATTTTCCAAACTATTTAAAATTGGCTTATCAGTAAGACTAGATTAGATTAGGAAAATAAATTGGTTCCAAAGCTGAAAATCTGAAACAAGATAGAAAGAGAGGGATAAAAAATAAAATTCCAAATTTCAGTCGTCAAACTTTTGTTTTAAATTTTGCAAAATAAATTATGTATGCAGACTTGTACAAAGTATCACTTCTCATAAATAATTAGACTGTCTAATCCTAATTTAGTTATGTTTTCAATTTTCTATGTTAGATTAGAGAATGAAAATCTGTCGTACAACTTAATCTTGACAGATGGTTAGATTAGGTAGAGAAAAAAAGAGTTCATAAGCATAATCTAAACTCTTGGTTGATATAAGTGTAGAATTTTTTAGTTTCCTATTTTCAAAAGAAAATGATGTCAAGGGTTGGCTAATTCAAATGCACGCAATGAAGAAAAAATGTTAGAACAAGTAAGATGGGTAGGTAGAAGTTGAGTTGGAATTAATCATGTTATGATTCAGATGTTGTAGATCACAATTCCAAAGCAGTAAATCATCAAGTTAAAGGAGTTATGTCAAAGTGAAAATCAAGGCACTATTGTACTTCTTCCAAAGATTTGATCTCTGAGGTTCTCGACACCTCCTAAAGGAACTTCCCTCCCCAGCTGGAGCCACTGTTATCCTCATGTATTTTACAGATTTCACTAGATGACTGTGGATGTTCTACAAGCAACTAAAGATAACATTATTTTCCTATCAGCTATCTTTAGAAGTCTCACTGCCTTCATCATCCTACACCTAATGTCCCACTATATATTTTATCATTTTCCTTCTCAAAGTTCACTCTGCTGCTCCAAGAAAACTCCATTTTTCTGGGCATGTTTGCCTTATTTTGTCACTTCACTTACACCCCCATTCATACCCTCTTTCCCCTCTGAAACCCATTTTTTATTTCCCGTGGCAAGCCCTCATTCCCCCCTTATTCATCATTTTTGTTTAAAAACCCTTAAACAATGTAAAAATCCCTTTTTACATTGTTTAAGTTTAATTTTTTCCTATCGAACCCTTTAAAAAACCTTATAAAAACCCTTTTTTTATAAAATCTACCCCCTTTTGAACATAATAGGCCTTAAGCCCCTCTCTGCATAAGCCATAGCCCCTTCACTCCCATATGACCCCAACCCTCTGCCTATTCCTAAACCCCTTCCACCATACAAAATCTGCCTCTGCCCCTTTTTATTTTATTTAACCCCAAAACCTTGTATAAAGCCCCCAAACTTATAAAAAACCCACCCAAACCTTCGAAGACAATTAAAATATGGGTCCACTTCTCTTCCACCCACTCCTTTTATCAATCAATCTCCACCGTTGATTGGGATCTGTTCCCTCGATCCAACATTCATCACGTCACCGCCCATCACTCTGCCCATTCATTATATAACACCGCACTACTCGACCAAACTTGTCGCGTCATCAAGATCGAAAACCACCTTCTATTTGGCCCTTCCACCCAACCAAACTTTGCTACCTATCCGCGGGCTCCACCCTACACACCTGCACGCTGGTCCCTCAACCCTTCCACACTGTCGATCTCACTTCTTAAAATCTGATGATTTAGATCTCATATCGCACAGAAATTGATGTCAAACGTTAATACTCCTAACCCGCACAAAATAAGTGGTTTCTCCCTGGACACACGGCATTCACTCTATGGTATCACGTGCCCATCACCCAAAACCACTCACCGCCTTATGTCCTCGCGATAAACCACCATAGTTTTCCCAAAATCGCCTTCCACTCCCGCGCCAAAATTAAAAATTCTTCGCCCTCATTTGAATTTCCTCATGATTTATCCTCTAAAATCATGCCCCTATACTCCCTCCTCCTCTATAGTTCGCCCCAGCTACCTCAAAACCCTAAAAAACACAGTCGTTTCCATCCTACAGGTTTTCAACTAATTCGTTTGTGTCTTGTGTAGGTTTTAATGGCCTTGATGCCCAAAAGGCATTCTGACAGTCAAGAAAGTAACAAATTAAACCCCGGATGACGATCCAAGTGGTTTCAAATAAATTTAAAGGAACATAGGCCAAATTTTAAAGCTCTTACACCAATGAGTCATGATCATTGGAGGTTATAAACCCTTCGGCCACAACAAAGACCGCCTCGCTACACACAGAACAAGAAAAAATTCAGAGAAGATAGAAAAGGAAATAAAGGAAGCCGAAAGATTAAAAGGCTAATCATGTATCAAGATCAAATATGAAATATTAGCCAAAGTAGATGATGATTAAACAATGAAAGCCAAAGATTTGAAAAACAAGAGATAAAGGAGAAATAGTCATAAAGCAGAATGAAGGATAAAGACAGTAAAACAGATTATAAAGGTTAAATCAAGGTTAAAAATTCCTAATTACAGAGTTTTATGTTTAAAACAAAGACAAATAACCCAAATACAGCTTTGAATAACTCAACAAAGAAGAAATTTCTTCTCCAAAGACATATTTTCCACCTACAACATGTTTTCTTTCAATAAACGCATCAGGAAGTTATTACATAGTCAGATATATTTTAAAGCAGCTCAATAGTTATTACAAAGTTAGTAAAAAGCCTTTAAAGTCAAATATTTCGAGTAAAATGGCTCAGAAGTTGAGACAAAGTTATTATTTAAGAGTAACTCTTTCAGATATTTTTTCCTTGGGCCTTGCATGGTCTCAAAGGTCAAAAAACATTAACTCTGTAATAAATAACATTTAAACACCCTAGTTTGGAAGCACCTCCTCATTTTTCATATAAATATTGCATATGAGCCTCATTTTAAATGTTGGTTACTTGATGGTTATTGCATTGATTTATGCTGCTAAGCTAGCTGAGAAATGCTAGACTGAACTGAAAAAATATCTGTGTTGTAGAGAGCTATTGTACCTGGAGTATTGTAATTGCTTTGATCATCAATAATAAAGGCATGTTCACAGGATCCTTGATCTATATCAATCGTGAAGTTTTCCTAAATTTTTATTGTTTCTCCTTATGTTTTCCATTATGTCCATCTTTCTCTAATAAAGAAACATAAGTTTTAGATTAGGATTTGTTGTTTCAACACCCTATTTATGTCTGTATTATTTATACTTATGTTTTCTCTTGCAAGGTTTGATTGGAAGATTCTTAATTTCCTTTTAGTTATATCTAGCTTTTTGTCACGGGAATGATTCAATAGAGTGAAACCAAGGAAATTATGGTGAACCCATGTTCCTTTGTGTAAGACTTCATATATTGTTTTTAAGACCTTTCTTTAAAGTACACTTACTAAATTCTAAAACCAGAGAGGTTTATGGTATGCCCTGCACTTTGGTCTTCCTTGAAATGTTACTTTAAATAGTCTTTTGAGAGTTATGTCAAAATTATATTAGATTATTTCTGTTTGATATAACGCTGCTCTTATTGTTTTCTTATATGTTTTCTTTATTTCAAAGTAGTCTTTTGATTGCTGGATTGTTTTCTGAAAGGTTGCTTATTAAAAGTTTGTCTAAAGAAGTCTATGGTTTGCCCTGTCCTTTGGCTCGCTCCAAAGAGTTACCTTAAAAGGATTTTCTTGTCTAAGTAGAGCTAGAAGATTCTTAACTGACTATAGCTTTGCTGCTTTCACAACTTATTATTGTTTCATATCACAACCTAATCTAAAGGATCCATTTGATATAGTTAGCTTGCCCTATGAATACCCTTGCAAAGTTGGTGAACAATTAAATCCTTTTATGACTCCATAGCCCAATGGATTGATGTTTTCTCATAGTCCATTTGTTTAGATAAAACATTCCCTTAATCAGTCACGCCATTGATCTTTCAATCCATCAATTAATCCAACCAAAAAAAAAACAAGTCCTTAGAACTTCATAACTAGCCTAAAATATTAAACAAAAAGCACAAATATATATCAATTAAAAACACTTTTATAGAGAGATCCCTCTCTGAATCCAAGAATTTTAGGTCCTAAGATTCTAAAGTTGTTCTGATGTGGCCCCTGCATTGTTTGTTCTTGCCACTCTTGAAAATTACAGGGATCCAACATAGTGGCAACCATACTGGGGAATATTGAGTAATAAACATTTCAAATTCACTCAAAACTTAGAAAACCTCATTAGTATAAGATGAATCAAGTATTTTCTAAGAATGGTTTCTGATTGACGGTGGTCGACAAAAATCAGTCATAAAATAGGTAAAAATCTTCCACTTGGTGACTCCACTAATTTTCTATTGACTCCACTGGGAAACTTACTCTACCATAAAAACATTAAAAAATACTTAGTCAAGAATACTGTGTGGATGAAGTATCTCTTTTACAGTTTGGTTTGTGTTCTAAGACTGTTATACCTCTAAAAAACCTTTCTGACTTGTTTGGTCCAAAATCCTAGCTTCTAGAAGAATTCATACTAGATCCCATCCTGACCCAAATCCTCCTGCAATAGTTGACATTCTTGAAAGCATCCTTAGGAAGTCTCTTACATCTAAAAACCAAAATATTGATAGACCAATCCACAGAGAAATTTATTTCCCTAAGAACCTTATAAACTTTCAAAATACCGAAGCTAACTTACCTCATACAAGAAGCTTGTCTAGAACCAATTCAAAAAGTGGTATAAACCAAATAAACCTTGAGCTTGTAGACTAACAACAAAGTAGTATTAGGGAAGCCTCTCCTTCCACCCCTCATGATTTACATTTTCTCTATAACTTTGGCTTCTCTCATCCTAAATCTTCTCAAAATCACTTAGTTGGTCCAAGTACTTCAGCTACACCCACCCATACATCCACTTTTCAAACCACTCCACTTCATCATCTACCTCCATTTATTAATCCCCCATTGTTTTCACAAGCTCATATCATGGCAACATGGTATTCTCCCTTAGTCCTTCATTTACCTCTAGCTCTTCTACCACAGTACTATCAGTCCAAGATTCCATTATATGATGCCAGCAGTTCTACTACAACTTGACAACATGTGGATAGAATGAATAACTACTTTGACAGACAAGAAATAGATGATGAAACTGTTAAACTTAGAATGTTTTCTCAAAGTTTAGGGGGAGAAGCAAGAAAATGGTTCAAAGGCTTAACCCCTAATATTATAAACTATCTCCTTTCGTTTCATCAACTATTCCTAAACAAATGGGAAGTCAAGAGAAATCACCTCCAAATCCTATCAGAATACAATGACCTTAAAATAAATGTAGGAGAGAGTGTTCAAGATTATTGCAGTAGATTCAATAGTGTTTATAATGCACTCCCTCCACAAATGAAACCCCTACAAGGCTTAGAATTAATGAGGTTTCTTGAAGGATTTGACCCAGACATGTGTTATCAATTAAGGGAAAGAGAACCCATCACATTAGAAGATGTGCAGAAAGGGGAAGTAAGTGTAGAAGATAACCTAAATGCAAGAAGGGCTAGATTGAAAGCAGAGAAAAAGGTTACCAACAAAGATGAAGCTAGACCCTCCACATCAGATTCAAAAATAAATAGTCAGGTTAGAACCACGGAGAAGATGATGGAAATAATAAACATGAATGAGAGAGCTTATCCTGAAGAAAACCAAACAGCTCTCGAATTAAAAATAAAAATCACAACCTGAACTTTAGAAGGAATTCCCCTCAAATTAGATAAAGAGGCCCTGATCAGCAAGTCATACCTCCTTTCCAACAAAACTATGCTGATGAAGATGAGGGATTGATTGAAGAAACAGAGGAAGATCACATAAACTTATTTGGAGTAAACAATGAGGATATTGTTTTCCTCACTGAAGAAGAACAAGCCATATATACACCTTATGACGAAGAAAGCCCAGAATCTGAAGACTACAAACAAGGCTTTGAAAATGC
Organism: Pinus albicaulis; assembly: GCA_034641835.2. Classification (NCBI taxonomy): domain Eukaryota; kingdom Viridiplantae; phylum Streptophyta; class Pinopsida; order Pinales; family Pinaceae; genus Pinus; species Pinus albicaulis. The sequence continues at coordinate 78,018,921 of CM076571.1, read as the reverse complement.
TATAATGGAAGTACACAAGCAATATGACCTTAGGAATAAAAAGAGTCAAGACACTCCCAAAAAGAAACCCTCTGAAATTTTTGTTAGAAACAATCCTAAAAAAAATTCTAAAAAGAGAGCACAAAACAACAAAACAATGGCTGAAATTTCTGATAAAAACAAAGGAAAATACAGCCAAATCAATGACAAACATGGTGGTGACCAAAGTAGCACTAGAAACTCAGCTAATGCTCCTAGTAGATGTTGGGAAAAATACTGAGAGGGGGGGGGGGGTGAATCAGTATTTAGGGAAAACTGAAACTTTTTACTTTTTCATGCTCTAAAACCCATACGCTACTTTGATGAAGCCAACTAGCATATACACGTGGATATCCTTCATAAAACTCGCGTATACACAGAGATCTAATTATGCCATTAGTTCTTCACTTATATCATTCCATCATTCATTCATTAGATGTTCTATAATCAGTAAACATGTGCAATAAGAACAGAATAACCATCACACAAAGCATCACACATGAACACCAGATTTTTAGGTGGAAACCCAAGTCTAGAGAAACCACCGCCGCAGCTTGCTCGGCCTTCCAATATTTTATTATAGAGAAAACATCTTACAACATATGTGTCAGCAGCACTCTACCAAAGACGTTGTGCACCCACCCGCGATTGCCATCAGCCTCTCCTGGAAGGGAGCTACGACCCCCTGACTCGTTTACCAGCCTCTCCTGGAAGGGAGCTACGACCCCCCTATCGCGTTTACCAGCCTCACCTGGAAGGGAGCTACAACCCCCTGACTGAAGGCTACAACCCTCAGCACCACCTTGGACCACGTTTCATCAATTTTCACACTGGATCCAAAAACTTCAATAGAACAACATTTGCAGGCCACGTTTCATCATATTTTCAGACTGGACCCTCTCAATACTTTTAAGCTCAAACATACATCACCAACAGATACTTATCAATTCAGACAACACAGATCAGACAGCAGTAATACAACAGAACAGATCAGATGTTTCATACCCCATGCTTCAGCAAACCCTAGTTTGCATACGTGCTTTCCTTTCACTGATGTCGCATATATACACGCTTTCGTCCACACAAACCAGCGTATACCTCTGTATATATTTCATTGCGCATACGCGCTTTATCTTAAGCGAAGCCGCGTATATACGCGCTTCCTCTGCGGCTAACTAGCGTATGGATCTTCAACCATTACAGAGCTACATACTTCTTCAGATCAGATATTCAGTTCAGATTCAACCCTTTACTTCAGACAGATGTTCGCCTCATCACAGATCTAATCACTCCATAAATAGATCTAGTAGATACAAATACATTTCAGATCTAGATATCCTGCTTCATCATTTCTTCATAGGTGCATCATAGATTCAGATCTATCGTCAAACCTTTACCCTTTCCATACAGATATACTTCACAGAGAAGTATTCAAGCTTAGACATCTTGCACCACACCCCTGATTTGCACAATGAATTTCTTCTCTTTATATAGGTTTACCCTTTTTCAATACCATGAGCCCCTTTTTCAATACCATGAGCCAAGACAATACCATGAGCCCAAAACTACATTACTTCCGATGGTATTCCTGGACGGGGTCAATTAGGCGGATCATTACCCAATACAATGGGTCAATACCATGGTGGTTACCCTTGGTTTTGCACTTTTTGAGCGCTTTTGCCCATACGTGACTTGGAACGTTGATTCCCGCGTGCATACGCTACTTCCCCTAGGCAGATCCACGTATGCCTAGAGACATACTCTTTTCATCAAGATTTAGCACATGCTGAATTCCTTTCTTCATTGCCTTCTGTACACACTGTAGATACATCAGATTTACTTCATCAAGAACATATTCTATTAAGCACAACTTCATCAAGTAAGTTGCCATCATCTTCATCAAGTGGGATGCCATTCAAGGATAACACTCAGCATCATATGGCTAGCAAACATCATTTACCAAGTCCAACAGGTCAAGAATAACTTCATCGGGTGGTTCGCCATCAAGGACAACACATGTCAATAGTCGCATGTCTTCATCTTTATTCAGTGGGTTGCCATCAAGGACAACACTCTGCATCATATTGCCAACAATCTCCCCCTTTGGACTTGATGGCAACCACGATGGTGTTTGGTTACCACAATAGATAGGTACATTAAGAATACAAGGACACCATGTCACTCTCTCCATTTTTGACACCATTCTTTCTCTTCATTCAAACACCATGTCACTCTCCCCCTTTGACATCAAGGGAAAAGGGTGGATCAAAACCAACATACTCTCCCCCTTTTCTCCTCATGTGGAAGAAGCGTTCTGCAGATCTGATATATAATTGAAGTGACCAAGCTCCCCCTGAGTTCGTGCTGAATCTTCAAACATATTTTCCAATGGAGTACATGACTCTATGAATTTCCTATCACCAAAGACTCATACTTACATCAATTATCCATCCAAGTGGATTTACATATGAGACTCAACTACCCAACCAAGTGGGTTTACAAATTTGACTCAGCTACCCAACCAAGTGGGTTTACAAAATTTGACTCAGCTACCCAACCAAGTGGGTTTACAAATTTGACAAGTCCTTACATGACTAAATATTACAATTTTACATCATGGGTCTCAACAAGACCTTTTCATCAAATTACAAATATGACTTTAAGACCAACACCAGAAAGACCTCAAGAGAGATCATATATCAGAACCACCATAATGCCAACAATGCATTATACTCAGCAACGCTAATGCTCCCCCTGAATCTGTGCATCCATGCATCCTTTTCATATGACTAAGGCTCCCCCTTAGTTTGTGCATCCTGAACACTTTCACCAACAAATCATCAAGGCATCTTTATCAAAACATTAGAAATAGAATTATGAGAAGCTGGAACACCACGAGTACAAGTGAATATGGAGAGATACCAAAGCGACAACTGCCCATTTGAAATCAGAAGAGAGGCGACCCCAGAGAATTTGTCAGCAATCGGACATACGTGGTTTTCTGTGCATGAACTCGCGTATATACGTGGCTTGTGTTCGAAACCCCGTGTGTCTCATCTTCTAAATTTTAACGAGATACGATCTTACGTGAGAAAAACGGTGTTGACTTCTTCGGGATATTTGAATGCTTCCCTGGACTGCAGATAGATAGAACAGCGTAGTTGTTTCTTCAAGCGTCATCCAACGATCGTAGCATAAGCCCATTAGGAACCAACCCTTCGGATTCTTTGTAGCATCCATACAATCTTTCCAAGAGAGATTATCATACCAGAGCAACATCTTCAAATAAGTGTCAAGCAATCATTCATGTGGTCCACCACCATCCTACATCACCATGACCTTTAAGATTTAACATGAAGTAACATATGTAGGAAAAGATCTCAGCCATAGTAACAAACTATGCATGAATTATTCTTATCTCTGAATCATAAGACTTCCAATTTCATCCAACAGATAAACTTCAGCAAGTAGTAAACACATCTCATTCAATGTCTCATCATTATAAACTATGTACCAAGCCATCATCATTTGAGTATGAGTATCAAAGAGTAAGTAGTCATATTGCCAACAATGCAATCATTAGTATTCAGCCTGCTGCTCCCCCTAAACCAGTGCTCTTCCTTAACTTGTGCAATCTGAAACACCTTCAACAGCAAGTCATCAGCAACAATCTCTGCATGATCTGTCTTTGTCTCTGAATTATAAGACTTTCATCTCAACAATGAATACTCTTCATTTAACAAGCATACAGGACTCATCCATAAACTTCAACATAAGACATCAAGTATCATATCATTATCATTTAGGACTGAGAAATTAAGCTGATACAGAGTCAAAACTACAGTTATTATCAGTCAGACTGATGCTCCCCCTGAACCTCTGCTCCTGATCTTCAGCTGTCATCCAAATTCTCTTATCCTCAATGCATACGCTACTTTGTCTACTGGAACTCGCGTGTATACGCGACTTTTGTTCATAGAACCCGCGTATGGAAAGTGAAGCATATAAAATTATCATCTTCCTTCATTTCCCCCAATTTGATAAACTACATTTTTTGTCTTCTTCATATCGGGTCTGCCCATCGAAATGCATATAACTAGAATAATCAATTCAACCATAGAGACATCATACATTGTGACGATACATTACTAAATCTCATAATGCCATCCCACATCATTTTGCGATCGATAAGAAAATTAAACTTCATGGCGGATGGTACGGTCTATTCGAATTCCCTCGTTTGAGAGATCCTCATCTTTTTCCGGATTTGTTTGAACTTTCTGTTGTGAGGCGGGTTATCATTTCATGTTTGTTCAATGTGCATTCCTTTTCTACATGTCTATACTTGTTACAAGAATAACATCTCATGTTACCGAGAGAAATAAGCATAAGAATCATAATGAGTACTTCTAATCTTCCTCCTTTTGCAATCAGCTGCTTTATGTCCATACTTGTTACATGAGAAACAATATCCCCTGAAGAAACCAGAGTACCTTTCTGAATAGAATCTGTTTGATTGTGACTGAAATGATCTGCTCCTACAATTTGCTGCAACATGCCCATAGTTATGACATTTAAAACATTCAACATTCTTGAATGAATTCCTTTGAGAATTCATGATTGTTGGTTGATATTTTGACTCTTTCAACACTTCAGATTTTGCATTGATGTCCTTTGATTCTTTAGCACCTCCTTGTGAGCTAGATTCTCCTTTAACAGTTTTATGGAAACCAAGACCAAGTTTGATAACGAGGAGACCTTTGATTACTTAGAATATTGTCCAAAATAATATTAGTACTATCATGAAACCTCAAAATTTTACCTTTTCTTCTAATTTACCTTTGAGAATGTTTACCTCAACCTCCAAGGCTTGACATTGCTTTGTCATGCTTTCTTCTTTCCTTCTTCCATCTTCTACTTGAACCTTCAGATTTAGAATTTCTTCTTTCAACCAATTCTCGTTTTCTTCACATGTTTGTTGCAGCTCTTCATTCTTCTTATTTGATTTTTCCAGATCCTTTTTGAGAGAGATGATTTTTGCTTCAAGGCCTTCCTTTTCAAATGGTTGTAGAGGTTCCTCATTCTTCTTACCTGATGCTTCAATATCTGCTTGCAGAGAGATGATTGTAGCTTCAAGTCCTTCATTCTTCTTGCTAGATTTTTTGAGATCTGCATTTAGATCGTTGATTTCTGCTTCTAGCTCTTTAATTCGATTGGATGCATAAGTATGAAACCTTTGATACTTGTCCACCTGTCCATTCAGCATTTCTATTCGTTTTCTCATTTGAGGGATCATCTCTTTGTTGATAGATTCTTGCGTCTTAGATGAACTTTGTAGTTCTTCAACTTTAACCTTGAGAGCTCCTTCTATATCCACAACTTTACTTTCACTGTCTTCACCATTGTTTGCACAATTAAGATCATTCAAGGGATGACCCCAATCACTATCTGATTCATCTTCTTCAATTTCTGCTAACCATGTTTTCTGAGAGATCTCCTTGTTTCGAGTAGGCTTATTCTTTTGCTTCTTTGCCATGAGCACTTTTAGATCATGGTCAGAATCTTCTTCTTCTTCATTGGACACTTCATCATCATCTTCTTTTGCATAATAACTCTTTCTCTTTTCAAATTGTTTCCCTTTACCATGTTTTTCTCTATTAGGACATTTAGCAGCATAGTGGCCGACTTTTCCACACTCAAAACATTTGAAGGGAAGCTTACCTTTGAATCTTCCAGTACCTAGTTGGAGCTTTCTCACGAAATTCGCTTCTTCTTCATCGGATATCATTGGATTCCTTGACAACTTCCTTTTCTTTTCCTTTTGCACATGCCTTAAAAGCAGCTTCTTTGATTTGAAAGGGACCTCCTTGTCTCATTTCATAAGCAGTCAGAATACCATGTAGTTGAACAATATTAAGAGTTTGCAGATCTTTCCTTTCTTCAATAGCTGACACTTTTGACTCAAATTTTGAAGTTAAAGATCTTAAGACTTTTTCCACCAGAGTAGTATCGGTTATGGTTTCACCCAAACCTCTCATACGATTTACAATATCATCTAGATGTAAAAAGAAACTGGCAATGCTCTCATCACTATGCATCCTTAAATTTTCATATTCAATTCGGAGAGTTTGGAGTTTTCCACTTTTTACCTTTATATCTCCTTCATAGCTCAGAATGATTTTGTCCCATATTTCTTTTCCTGAATGTATTTGCATCACTTTAGCAAGTCCCGACCTCATACATGCTTCCCAATAAGACATTCTTGCTTTGGCATTGATTTCATACTTCTTTCTTTAATTTATCAGTAGGAATACTTATAGGGTATTGATAACCTTCTTCCAGTGCCCATACACATGTTGCACCCGAAGAGATTTGCGGATATGCTTTTGTTCGTACCTTCCCGAATATCCCAGTTGCTGTGGCTTTATAGACATCACTCCTTCTTGACTTCCCATTGCGACGGATCTCCTTCAAGCGATCAAGCTTCTGCACAAGGACCCTCTCTGATACCAATTGTTGGGAAAAATACTGAGAGGGGGGGGGGGGTGAATCAGTATTTAGGGCATATTCAAAACTTTTACTTTTTCTTGCTTCTAAAACCCATATGCTACTTTCCTGAAACAAACTCGCGTATATACACGGATACCCTTTATGAAACTCGCGTATACACAGATATCTAATTGTGTCATTAGTTCTTCACTTAAATCATTCCATCATTCATTCATCAGATGTTTAATAAACAATAAACATATGCAGTAAGAACAGATCAAACCATCACACAAAGCATCACACATGAACACTAGGATTTTTAGGTGGAAACCCAAGTCGGGAGAAAACCACCGCTGCAGTTGCTCAGCCTTCAATATTTTATTATAGAGAAAACATCTTACAACATATGTGCTGGTGCAGACTCTACCAGCACGCAGGCACCCACCTGCGCTCGTTTACCGGCCTCTCCTGGAAGGGAGCTCTAACCCCCTGACTCGTTTACCAGCCTCTCCTGGAAGGGAGCTCTAACCCCCTGACTCGTTTACCAGCCTCTCCTGAAAGGGAGCTACGACCCCCTGATCTCGTTTACCAGCCTCTCCTGGAAGGGAGCTACGATCCCCCGATATTGTTTACCAGCCTCACCTGGAAGGGAACTACGACCCCCTGACTAAAGGCTACAACCCTCAGCACCTCTATGGACCACGTTTCATCAATTTTCACACTGGATACAACAACTTCAATAGAACAACATTTGCAGGCCACGTTTCATCATATTTTTAGACTGGACCCTTTCCATAGTTTTAAGCATAGTCAATCATGAAATAGATACATATAACTCACTGACAGATATCAGTAAACTAGCAGAATAGATCAGACATTTCTTACCACAGACTTCAGCAAACCCTAGTTTGCATACGCGCTTCCGTTCACACAAACCCGTGTATACTTCAGTATAAATTATAGAGCCAATTTTATTGTGCATACGCGCTTTCTCTTCAGCGAAGCCGCGTATATACGCGCTTCCTCTGCAGCGAACTAGCGTATATATCTTCAACTATTATAGAGCAGCATACTTCTTCAGATCAGATATTTAGTTCAGATTCAACACTTTACTTCAGACAGATGTTCACCTCATCACAGATCTAATCACTCCATAAACAGATCTAACAGATACAAGTACATTTCAGATCTAGATCCCCTTCTTCATCATTGGTGCATCATACATTCAGATTTATCTTCAAGTGTAACCCTTTCCATTGAAATCTACTTCAGAGAGAAGTATTCATTCAAGCTCAGACATCTTGCACACCCACTCTAATCATTTGCATAATGAATTTCATCTCTTTATATAGGTTTATCCTTTTTCAATACCATGAGCCCCTTTTTCAATACCATGAGCCAAAACAACGTTACTTCCGATGGTATTCCTGGACGGGGTCAATTAGGCGGATTATTACCCAATACAATGGGTCAATACCATGGTGGTTACCCCTGGTTTTGCACTTTTTGAGCGCTTTTGCCCATACGCGATTTGGAACGTTCTTTTCCGCGTGCATACACGACTTCCCTTAGACAGATCCGCGTATGCATAGAGACATACTCTTTTCATCATACTTTGAGCACATTCTGAATTCCTTTCTTCATTGCCTTCTGTACACACTGTAGATACACCATATTTTCTTCATCAAGAACATATTCTCTCAAGCACAACTTCATCAAGTAAGTTGTCATCATCTTTATCAAGAGGGTTGTCATTCAAGGACAACACTCAGCATCATATAACATCATTTCACATCAGATTTACATCATTTACCAAGTCCATCAAGTCAAGAATAACTTCATCAGGTGGTTTGCCATCAAGGACAACACATGTCAACAGTCGCATGTCTTCATCTTCATTCAGTGGGTTGCCATCAAGGACAACACTCTGCATCATATTTCCAACATGATGACATGAACCTCTAAGTCTCCAACCTCTCAATAATTCATATAAAGGAAGTATTTTTCCTTTTGGACCTCTTTTGGCCTAAATATTTGACATTCCTCATTGGAATGGGCAAGCTTCCTATGATAGGTGCCATATTTCTTCTTCCCACAGTGGGTAGAGGATATGGAATTGGTTTCTCCTTTTTTCCAACCAATATTTTTGGGTTCAGTAAATAGTAGAAATAAAATGAGGATGGAATTCCCTTCATATAAAAGAATTGAATGGTATTATGTAACTTGGATTCAATCTTGGAACTAATTTGCATAAAATTCTTTGAGGAGGAAATAGAAGAAACTCTAACTTATTTCTAATACTAGAGAACAACCCAAAAAATAATTTTGTGTAGAGGATGTATTTTGGGCCCTTTGAGACTTGACCTTGAGTTTGGAGAGAGATCCATATCTGTCTCTCCATTATTATAAATAACTGGTCTCCTTGGGTCATTATGGTCAAAGGAAATATTGAGACTTTAGTTCCAACGTTTCTGGATCAAACTAAGGAACATTTTTATGCTAGCCATCAACATCGATGTTGTTGATAGGGAGTTTTTTTGTATGGGAAATTAAAGCTACCTGAATATGATTTGTAGTTTGGAGGAAATCCTCCTTTGAAGATCAATTATCATAACTATGAACTATAAAATAAAAACGTAGAAATTATTTTCCTCATTTTGTAAATCAATTATGGGTTTGCAGAAGTCCTCTTGTACTCCTCGATATTGGTTAGTTCTTCCAATATGATGCCTTCAACAAATGGAATTGACCTTTCTTCCTTTTTCTCATATGGTTCACAAAATGACTTGATGATATGATCGATGTTTTGTCTTCCTCATTAGAATCCATGTCATATGTAGGATTATTGTCAAAGAAAAAATATAGGATTTTGCACTATTCTATTCAAACTTAATAGGTAATGTTGATTGGAGATGCACATCATTATTGGTGCAAAATTTTATACCATATTCAAAATCACATATAGGGGTGTTGGTCTCTTGACCCTTATGGGATCTTCAAGATTTCCCTTCATTAATGAGTTTACTATTACTCTCATTCTCAACGAAACTAGAACTATAGTATGCTCCATTATGTGCATATGCGCTCCATATTTTTTCATATGTTCGTTGAATTTCAATTTTCTAGTGTATAAAAAAAGCATGGCATGATACCCCTGTCATCTCATGCTAAGTCTTCTCGGGTGATTGCAAGATTGATAGAAATTTGTTTCCTACCCTCCTGCTGATATTCCTCCTCTGCATTCATGACCTTTTCTCACACTATCAATCATTTGGAAATCTATATTGTTTTCAAGGGTGAATCAAATGAAGAGTAATGTCCAAGCTAGATTAACAAGCCAAAAAAATTGTAGGAAATTGTTCTTTTTCTTCTTCAACACGGTGGTAATTAAAACTACCTAAAAATGAGTATTGGATAGACTGAAGCATACCACTGTCTACACTTCACAATATGTCTTAGGAATATACCTCTCTTTATATCTACCACACTCATCATCGACATCAAAATGTAGCATAAGTGTTATATTTCTGTTTTGTTCAAACTCAGAATGTAATTTTGAGCTCCCAATTGTGTTTCCATGATTTCACATAGCTTTATTACCCTCCCTTAGCCTTCTACATGATCTATTTATATACATGTTTATAAGGATTTCCTATTATTTTATTCTTCTTTGCTTCATTTTACCCTAGATTTATCTCTGGCATTTTCCAGGAGTTGATTTTGCACTCCCACGTTGTACTTGTACTAGTTGTATATTTTAGTCGCGTTGACCTATTTATTGTTATTTGTTAGATATATAGAATTATTTTATTGTATCTTATCTCACTTTATGTTGATCAAAATAAACTTCTCTAACCTGAGAAGTGTGTTCAAGTTTCAAAGCATCTCCAAATAGATTATGATTGGATGTGTTTATGGCTTCATCATATCTGCTGCATGATTTTTTGTCTAGTCAAAAGTGAGAAAAATATTGCGCATCCCTATAATCATAGTCTGAGCACTGCAAGTGGTTTATACAGTAGTGAAAAAATGGAAAGCAGTGCCTTCATAATCAAAGGCTTTTAAATCTATGAAGTGGTCTTTATATCAATGATTTTTTACTTGAATTTTCTCTGATATCTGAAATAGATCCCTCATTATTGCAATAGATCCATATTGTTGTAGTGTTGGATTTCTCACTATTTATAGTAATGCTCGGGTTAGAAGCTAATAGTTTATCTCCTTATGAATCTGGGATGTCTTCTTTCGGATAACCCCATTCCTTTGATATGTCTAGTTCTAACAATCCTTTGAACATAATGATGTTGAAAGGGTATTGGTGAGGTTTCAATAGCCCATATTTCAAATGGAACTATGCCTTCCAATACTGCTACTGGAGACCTAGCTCAACAAAAGCCTTGTGCGACATTGATTTTTGTGGTGTCACTTTATAGTAATTAATTTTTCCTTTCTTGTGGACCAACTCATTGTGGCCCCTCTTAAAAAATTTATTTTGGTACACTAATTATGTTTGGCTAAAATTTGGCTAACCTCTTCGATGGACCCAATGGTCCCATGAAAAACACCCGTAGCATGTCATCCATGAGGAAGCACATAAAATAGTTGAGTCTTTCACCTAGTCAATTAGAAAAATGGAAACCAATATGTATTCCCTCACATTTCACATATCCCATATTTTCAAACAATGGCCCTTTTTCATAATATTTTCCATAAAATGGTAGTTGATCATTTCTCTAATGGTTTCTTTGGAACCTTTGAGAATGTAGGAATTGACACTATCTTGAAAACTCATGTATAATTCAAAGAAATCCATGGTGATAGGTCCTAGAGTTCTTCCCCATTCATCACCCAAAGAAATAACACAACCACACATTTCAATGGGAAAAATGTGGCTTCCTTGTGAGGGAAGACATATTGGTTTCCATTTTGATAATTTAGGGAAAAGGTCCTTGTAAGAAAGGCGGAAGAGATGAGAATAATACTAGGTGACAAGTGGCAAGTGGGAATGTATCACAGTGTATTTGTAAACATCTAATTGTAACTCTTGTGTTTGGGAGACAAACAACCACCAATGACTCCATTGGTTTCTTTGTCAATTGACTTCATTATATTTTTGATTTTTTTTACTACAATATATCTACATTTGTGGGATTCCTCTTTTGTATTCTTCCTTTTATTTTTTAAATGGCACTTATATTACTTAAAATTATGCTATTTAAACTTGTTGTCATCATATTATTTTCATAAGTCTTCTCATCTTTGAATGTAAGAACATATAAGATATTGGGAAAAGTCTTTCCAAATTTTAGTAACAATTTGATCTATTGTCAATTGATTAGCACAAGCTAATGTGCATCTTTGACCCGTCCAAACTAATGTGAGTTGGGATGAGTTGAGGTTGGTAGCTTAAGTTCCTTTTCCAATTGAAGAAAGAAAAGGTTATTTTGGTTGCCATTATCAATGACCATATATGCTAGTTTGTGCTTGATTTGACATTTATATGTACAATGAGCTTCCTTGTTTTGGGAAAGGCTATCTTTGTGCATTATAATCAAGTGTGGGTCAATGTAGCTGGGATTATTCACATCAACCTCTAAGTCTCCAAGCTCTCAATAATTCTTATAAGGGAAGAAATTTTCCTTTTGGAGCTCTTTTGGCCTAAATAATTGACATTCCTCATTGGAATTGAAAAGCTTCCTATGATAGGTACCATATTTCTTCTTCCCACAGTGGGTAGAGGATATTGAATTGGCTTATTATTTTTTCTATGGTCTACCCAATATTGTTTGGCTAAGTAATTAGTAGAAATAAAATGAGGATGTAATTCCCTTCAGCCACAGCTTCTTGAACCAACATTTATTTCTTGGTGTTTCTATGTTTTGCATTGCAAGATAATAACCCAAATTAGTTAAATAATGTACGCTTGTAGTGTTATAGGACCAAGAAATTTCATCATTTGAATCACTTAAAAAAATGTGGTCCTTTATTTTCTTCATGTCTGAAATCTTGTGCTTGGACACATCCCTATCTCCAACTTGTCATTCAATTGAGATCAACATTTTTATTAAGTGTGCAATGAAGTGTCTCTAGAATTTGAACAATAAGTGTCTCTGGCAGGAAAACATTGTCCCCACAACCAACTATTTCATCTGTTCCAATTTTGACCCATGGGCTTGAACCCAACTTCCATGCTAAGTATTGTCCAAATATGAGAAAGGCTAGATTTAAAGCCTTTCATTGGTTTAATACATTTTGGTATTTTTCTGGTGATTGGGGATCCAATTCAAGATTGAGAATTTTGAGGATTAGGCTTTGAGATAGGGGTGCATTTTTATGTTATTTTTTTTTTGTTTTTATGCATTTTGGTGCTCTATGGGTTGCTTATTCTCAAATGGATTAGTTTGGATAAGCAGTGGGTAGGTCTTGTCCAAATCAGTTGGCGGTTTTACCACCCAAAATAGTGGTCTTGTCAAGGTCTTCATGAGAGGAAATCTGGAAATGAAATGTGACTGTAGAAAAATGCAAATTAGCAAGCATAAAGACACTCAAAATACTAGACATAACTCTTAAAATAGCACCAAGTTGAATGATAGGAGCCCTTAAAAATTGGGAGGTGAATAGCTTGCTATAGACTTTAGTAAATGGTTGTAGATGATAAATTAACTTGATATTATGCACCTCTAGATCTGAGAAAAGCATGAAGACATGGAAAATAATAAGCTAAACCACCCCTTGGGGGCTACCCACAAGTGTAGAGGCACTTTAATGTGTTGGATCTATGCATAGAGAAGCTAGGGAAATGAATAGATAATATCTAAAAAAATCCCATCATTGAGAGTAGATGAGTAAAACTAATGATAATAAAATTGATTACTCTACAATTGGGGTCAAATACACATAAGGTCAAAACCCAATTTTATTTTTATGTAGATTTTCTTTTATTTCCAGCAAGCTGAAAATTATTTATCACTTCAAATGATGATAACGTATAACATGGAAGTGAACAAAAGAAAAAGGATCATGCATACATACCTTTTCTATCAAACCCTTGAATGAGGGTTTCACTTACATAGTAATTAGTACCACAACATTTGTTGTTAAATATATATAAATAGGGGACATGCAATTAAAAAACAATATTTTAGGGGAAAATGGCACAGATATTGCATTAAGAATTATAGTTGTTACATCCACGAGCCAAAAAGTAGTCAAATAAGAGATAGTTTCCTACAAAAGAGGTAATAGTTAACACTCCTTGAACCCAACTTAAAGACTGCCCACATCTTACCTAAAAATGGAAATGTTTGACAACAATTACATAGTCAAACTTGATCTAAATAGTACATACAAAAATTTCTTTCAAATTGAAAAAAGTTTTCATCTCATGAAACATTGCCCAAATGTGTCACTTCTATAAGTAGGAAGGGATTGTTAGACAAATAAAATCCCACAGTTCTACATGCTTCTCAAACCATCAATTTTCCACCAAATATAGCAATATTCTAATGAACGGAAGAAACCAAAAAATTAAATATTAAAACAAAGATAAATATTAATGGCCTTGAAAGATAGATTCGAAGTTGCAACGTGCTATACAATAACCACTCATTAGAAAAATGAAATGCAATTGATCCCTTATCACCAAAATATTGTGAAGAACCAACAATCTAAGTACTTCAATTTTGAAATACGAATGGGATTTCCAATATCATGACACTTGTAGGGCCACCTTGACTCATGGTATAAGACATTCCACTCACTGTTGAGATGAATTTCCATTGAATGAGTTGTCAGATCTTGTCATAGAATTCCTTGGTTCAATAGTGCCCATAAATGGTATCTCATTAGACCACTTCCAATCCTTTCAAATGGAATCAAGAATATCCAAATTATTTACTTAGCTTGAACAAGCATTCTTTCGGAATAATAAATATATTGCGGTAGAATCAATAAATTTCTTAGAGTCTTTCAGAATGAAAAGAACTTGCCACGACAACCACTTACCTGTGTTATTGTCCAATAAATAATCATTCATATGAAAAAGGCTTTCTTTCACAATGGTTTCCCCATAAAGAGAGGAAATTTCCAAATTTGTCCTTAATATTCTGAGAAAGACCAAATTATATAGACAAATAAGTTCCATACTTGTTGATAATCCATATGGTGTCATGGAAACTACGAAGATACTAGCTAAATTTTTCCCCGTATCTGCTTGAGAATGCATGAACAAATATCTTAAAGGCTTCAAACGCACTTGAAGATATGGAAAATACAATAAGGGCCATGATTGCCACTTATGTATACAAAATTTAGAGCATGGTGTGATGCAAGTATCTACTAATGATTAATTTTTCATTGCACCACATGACTAATGTTAAATTTTACAACAATGTCAGTTCTATGTGCACACATATCGATCAAGCCAAGCCTTCCCAATTCTCAAAGTACAGAGATGTCAAGGAAATAAATATTAGACCCTTTTCTTGCCCTACTTTAAAATTTTCCCTAATGAATAAGTGCCCAATAGAGGATGAAGTAGCCTATCCAACCCAATAGGCTATAGTCAATGATGAAGGGGGAAACCCATTATCCAATGTTTGGGGCATGTTGGGTAAATTTGGGGTAGTTGGAGCAAAAAGGTAGAATTAGTGGCTACACTTGTAAGCCCTCACGTTAAATTAAGAAGAGAGGCCCCCATGAGAATTCTATAAATAAAGAGATGGATTCATTTTCTCATCATTGATTTGTAATGGACTATCCATGTTTTCTTTGAGCTGGAGCTCTGAGAATTTTAAGACACCTTTTTTCTCTTGATTAGTTTTGGTGGAGGTGATCCCGCCATAGCTAATCCCCCTCTCTCCTTTAAAATTCTTATAACATAAAATTTTGGAGCATTTATGATTCATTTTGGCAAGTAGGGAAACACATTCTCAATGGTTATTCTTGGTTAATAAGTCTTGTTCAAGATAATGGAGGTTTTTCTGTGGGATGCCCGGAAACCATTAGTTTTTCAAGGCAACAATATGTTATCTTCATGATGTTTCTATGGTGCACCCAAGCTTAGAACCAATGCATAAGGAAAGGTAAGGCTGCGAGGCATCGTCTCTAAGGCAATGAAGCCAAACAAGAGGTAGCGACGTTGTTCTCAAACAAAAAGGAGATCAGTAGGTTACTAGGTGGTTTTTAGGGCCTAATCTGAGGCATTTGGGGTATCACCTGTATGTGGCCTTCCTCTTAAGTGTATTTAGGACTGTAAAAAATATCTCTTTCAGGGGTCTGTGATCACATGAAGCTTTAAAAATACTCCCCAACAATTACAAGCAAGGTCTTGGATAATGAAGCATCCCAAGAAGGCCTCCACAACCTGTAGTTTGTTGACGTGATGCAACAACAAGATCAAATCTCCAACCACGGGTGAAATTTGGATCAAAAGGGGACTCTCATAAGATCTAACTAGCGATTTGACTAGGTTAAGAGACTACTCCAACGACCGATGGAAACTCCACTGAGAAAGGGTTGTCACAAGGTCTTGTTAACAACAAACAAGTTTGGCGACAACACAGTTAGACAGTGAGATATTAATTAGTATATTACCAACTAAACTGGGATAGCTCTAGTGTGGGTTACAGTTGGAATAATGATCTATTGAATATTGACATTACAGTCAGAATTATATTGGCGGATTATTGGTTGCATAGGTCTATTGCTCATTAGGCAATTAGCCCTAACTTGTGGTGGATTTTTGAAGAAACATATGGTTGTTAAATATCTCTTATATCATTAGTGAAATATATAGAATGGTGCTTACTATTATATGAGTTGATAAATGTGAATTTTTGTTATGATTCTCTTCATGATTGGTTGAAAACCCTAGATAAGGATTGAACCCCAAGGCCAAAAATCACCTAGGGAAATTACATACTTCCATTAGAGAAATAGTAGAAATGCATTTCAATCTACTTGGATCATAAGCTATAACCAAAGAAATTGTATTTTCAAATCCATGAGAGGTTGGCATAGGATGATGGCCTGCAAAAGGAAAAAATTAGTTGCAGCAACGTAGACTTTAGTATGTGTGTGTTTCCATTGAATAGGATCTCCATAATGTGTCCCTATGTGGCAAGGATGTATGGTAGGAAAAAATGGTTCAGAGGGAAGTGAAGCATAGGGGAATATATTGCCAAGGGTGCCTGAGTTTGTTTTAGGCTACCATGGATTCATAAGGGAGATGAGGGCTCAAAATTCCATTTTGAATTTTTAAGAAAAAAAGTGGAAATGAACAGGATCTTGGATTTCTCCATGTAGATAGTTCTTTTTTCAACACTCCAGTTGAAATTAGAGGTATGTTCAAATTGCAATTTCAAAATGTTTTTCTCCCTATACTATGATGGATCATGTAGCGTCTGTGTTGGACCTCATTTTTTATCTCTTTTAGTTTAGAAAATACACCTTATTTTACCATATTATTCATCCATTCACCATCTTGTTTACCTTATATTGACCCAAAGATGCATATACATGTATTTAAATTATGTTTTTCAATTATTAGATGTTTATTGCAAAAATTTCTGGATTATCCACAGTGCTAAGAAACAATGGTCGACGTTTCGAATCCCAATGGGGATCCATCTACATGACATGATTTTGAATGAAGAATGAAAGAAGAGTAGAAGGCCAAGGTTAATATATTGATAATGGGAGAAAAATAGCCGACAAGGCCAACTAATTAATTAATAATTTATTTATTTTTAATTAATAAATTTTAATTAATAATTTTTTTAGAAATTTAATTAATTTAATAGTATTTAATAATTTTATTCTATTTTAATCTAATATAACATATCATAATATTATTTAATAACTTTATTCTATTTTAATCTATTCTAAAAGCTTATAAACCTAACATAATCTATTCTATTAAAATATAGCATAATATATTAGATGTTTTTGCAAAAATTGGAATTTAAGTGCATTTTTGGACAACATCCAAAATTCCCATAATGGCCTTACGGCTTTCATATGTGCAAGACACTTGGGCTCGAGTTGGATATGTTTCTAGAAAGCTTGGGAACTAAGAATAAGAGTACACCTGTTGGCACAGCTAGACTGAGCTTTAATATGCCCGGTCAAAGGAGGTCAAATAGGACCAGTATTTATGGAGGATCCCTAGAAACTAGGTCAAAAATCTTATTTTGTGGGATTTTCTAGATTATGATGGATCTGATGGATGAATTCGACTTGATATGATAGGATAAGGATAGTTATGATTACTTGAGCTATTTTATATAATTTTTTTAGATACTTTATCTATTTAAGCCTCAAAATTTGAAGGCTTTGATGGGTAGAATTTGTATGACTTATTATTATTATTTCTGAGACTTGGAGACATAATTGAAGATCTGTTCTATCATATTTTGATGTTGTTACATGCTGGTTGATTGATTGAAGTCTTAAGTAGCTGAATTTACCTTCATTGTGCGAGGCAAGGGTGGAGGGCCCCCACACCGAGCTAAGTGCACTTCTTAGTTTATTTCGTAGCTGCAAATTCTGAATTAGCTTGCCTACGTTTAATTTGTTTAAGTTGATTATTTTCAAGTATTGATGAATCTAATGATGATTATTAACCTACATATGAAAGGAAAAACAAGTGTTTAAAGTTAAAAATTCTTTCTATCTAATCAAGAGTTTTAGTTAGAATTCTTTACATGCCTTTACATGCTTTGATTGTTGATGGATCTTAACCTTCTTTCTATTCTGCATACAAAGAGACAAACCAATATTTATATTTAAATACTTCTTCTATCTAATTAAGAGACTAAACAATACGATTCATCTTTCCTATTTTTTCAATTCGTATTTTAACAATAGCATTGTTGATAAATGACTAAATGATCAAGGACAATCAAGACCTCTTCAGTGAAGAGCCTCTTCAATTATTAATTCATGTACTTTAATCTATTTTTTAGTTCAGTAGTTTTTGATTTCTAATTCACATGGTAATGTTTTTAAGAGAAGGACAAACAAATCTCTTAAGTTAGGAGATTCTTCTGCTTCTAATTACGCATCTGAATTTAGAAATTGTTTAAGCTAGATTTAAATTTTTTGGGGATGCTTCTAAATTCCACTAACCCGGATTGATAATAAATACTTGCGTTAGTTTACAATAGTAAATTGACCCAAAATTTTGGTGCCATTTCTGAGGAAGCATATTTCAAAACGGTCAAAATAGGAAGACAAAAATATTAAAATACAAAACAATATAAAACGACCAAAAAGAACAAAAACATAGTTTTTCTTTCAAGTAATGTTTTATTATGCCTAGAGAGAAAGAAAAAAAAGGTAGATTTGTGAAACAAAACCCCCTAATAGCTCATTCATCCATAGGACTAACAACACTGGTTGCTGGAAGACCTACTATAGAAAATTTAGAGGAAAAACAGAGATTATGACAGAGATTAACTTTAGTTGAAAGACAAATCTTGTTAGCCTTTGAGGTAAAGAAAAAGTAATCACTTAAAGAACCTTATTCCATTTGGAAACAAAAAGACACAAGAAAATCACCTTTTGAACAGCTACAGGAGCCTTTCCTTGAGGAAATTAAAGTAGTTGAAGACATACAAATCCAACCTCCTATTGAAACACTACAAATCTCTGAACAAGAAATGGTTGAAGAAGGAGAAGGATCAACTAGATTAAACATAACTCCTAAACAAATATTAGAATATTAAAGAGAAAAAAGGGAATGGCGAAGAAAAAGAGAAGAAGAAATAAGGATTGAGGCGGAAATAAAGGCAGAAGAAGATAGAAAAGAAGAAGCACTTTGAATAATAGAGGAAGAAGCAAGAAGAGAAAACCAAAATCGAAGAACATGATAAAATGAACAAGAAGTTAACAATGATCAAGAAACTACTTTTGGCTTTCCTATTTTAGATGCAAGAGCAATACTAGGAGAAGAAATAAAAATGAAAAATATTCCACCTTATGTGTTGCCTAATTTCTATGGAATGTTAATAGAAGATCCTAATGCATTCATGTTCGAGTTTGACATCTTGTGTAAAACATATGGATATACTGGTGATACACATAAGCTTCAACTTTTTCTTACTACTTTAAAAGCAGCAGACTTGAAATGGTTCATGGGATTAGGAGAACACATGATAGCTTCTTGGGAAGATATATAAGAAAATATTTCTTAAAAAGTATCAAAATTACTGCATGGATAGAGGCTCCAAAGAAGACATTTTCATAATTTCGCAACAAGAAGACGAAAGTTTGGAAGAATATTTGGAAAGATTTCTTTACAATTTACAGTAATCCAAAAATCATTCTCTTAGTTCTGATACCATCTGCATATTTTCCTAAAGGTTATTAGAGATGAGTTTTTATACATTGTTAATGTAATGGGAAAAGGATATATTTCTAATTTACCATATGAATAAATTGTTGAATTATGTCAAAAATACTGCAAGGGAAGAACCAAGAGTGGGAAGAGAGATATTTCATAAAAATCTTGCAAATCTGCAGCAAGTGCATTAACAAGAGCGGAGATAGGAAGCCTCCTAGAAAATTTTAAGAGAGATATCTTAATAAATTTGGGTACACAAGTAGATGTTTTGAAAGCTAAGGAAAAGAAATAAGAGCAAGATGAAATCTTAGCAATTTTCTGTCCAAAGTGTAGACAAACAAATCCACTCAGGCAATGTCCTTTGCAAGGTATACAAGAGTGTGGACTATGCACAGAAAATCATGCAACAAAAAAATGTCCTCAATTAAAAGAATTTCAAGGAGAAGAAGTGCAAGGAGTAGATTATATCTACTATATGGCACCAAGGAGACCTTGGCATCCAAGAAGGCCTCAATAGTTCCCTCAACAAAATCCCCAAAAATTTAAGTATCCACAAAATACATGGAATACACAAATGCCATGGTAGGCTTGGCCACCACAACAATATCAAAACGATCATGCACAAGGTTGGAGGGGATATAGTTATGGAAACCAACCACCACAACAAATTTATCCCCAAAAATATGAATATCAACAACCATACCCTCCATAACGATTTCCTCAATATCAACAATTCCATTAACAACAACCAATGCCATATCCATATCAAAACCCACCAATGCTAACTCAACCACAAAAACTTCAACTGCCTACTAACCAACCACCTCCTAGACCAACAAAATTTCCAACTCAGCCAATAGCTAGTCCAAGTAATAAGGTGGAAATACCAGCATATCATGTGGAAGAAGTAACATATTATCCTACTTATTCAATTCTTCATGTACAAGATGTCCACCTAAGGTCTGGGAAGGTGCTACAAAAATATTCTCCTCTTATAATTGAAGAACAAATAGAACAAGGAGAACAAAGTGAATAATCCTAATGAGAAAATAAAATTCAGAAAGGTAAATTTATTATGACACAAACTCCACCATATCCTGAAATATTGATACAACATAGTATTCCAATATCTCTCCCTGAATTTAGTATTCTGGATGAATTAAAAAACAAATATGTTAAAATTCCTTTGTTACAAGAGACTGAAGACATTCTGATATATGCAAAAACAATAAAGGAATTATGCATTAATAAATATGGTAGCAGAAAGAAGGATCCACCAACAATCTAGGTAATTGGAATTCTTTCAAGTCTCATGTATACAAACATAGCCATTGAAAAGCATTTTGATCTTTGAATTCCTATGGTTACCATTTCGATTAACAAATTTTTAGTGACAAATACTTTAATAGACTTGGGAGCAGCGATCAATGTTATGAAAATGGAGACTATGAAACATTTGAATCTGAACAACATTAGACCTACTACTACAGTCTTAGAACTTGCAGACATATCTAAATTTGTTCCAAAAGGAATACTAGAAGATATCATTATCTCGCTGGATGCATGGGAGTATCCTATAGACTTCTTGATTTTGCAGCCAAAACCAAACTCGGGAGGACATCCCTTAATATTAGGTTGACCATGGTTAGCCACTACAGATGCTTACATTGGATGTAGTTCAGGAAGCATGATTATTGCAAATGGAGATGAAAGAAAGCATGTTACATTATATCCTCCTGCTCAATCTCCTTATTTATTATCATGGCTTGATGAAAAAGAACCACAATAACTTCAATCTGCTCTTAGTCTTAACCAAGTTTACAATTTTAGAGAGGAGGAAGAAAATGAGGACTTATTAGATCTATTCATCTCATAGCCAAATATTTGGGAGAAGCTTAGAGTAAATAAATATGAAGCTACTAGTTATCTTTTGAATGAATGTTTTCAAGAAAATTTCACTATACAGTCACTATAAAATATATTTGAAATAATTTTTCCTGTAAATTCAATTACCAATTCAAACAGTAAAATCATTGAAATCAGCCTTGAGAGACATTTTAATATTGGTAACAACTTACAATCATCACAAGAGGAAAAGTTGATAACATTATTGCAAAAATATTCAAAATATTTTTCCTGGAATTACCAAGACATGCCAGGAATTCCTCCAAAAACATTCATCCATCAAATTTACACTGATAATGAAACAAAACCTATAAGGTAACCACAAAGACAAATGAACCCCATGATGAAAGAAATAGTGAAAGAAGAATCATGAAAACTATTACAAGTTGGATTTATCTATCCTGTTTCAGATAGTCAATGGGTTTCACATTTAGTTGTAGTACTTAATAAAAATGGCATGTGGAGAATTTGTGTGGATTACAAAGAACTCAAAAAAGCTACATTAAAAGACCACTTTCCTTTACCATTTATTGATCGTGTTAGATGCATTAGCTGGAAAGAAGTTCTTTTAATTTCTAGATGTATTTAGTGGATATAATTAGATAAAGATAGCATTAGAATATCAATACAAGAAAAAATTCACATGTCCATGGGGAACATATACATACCATGTATTACCCTTTGGTTTCTGTAATGCACCTGCTACCTTTTAGAGAGTAGTTCTTGCAATATTTACTGATTTGATTCATGAGTGTGTGGAAGTTTACATGGATGATTTCACTGTGTATGGTATAACATATGATGATTGTTTACAAAATATTGAAAAAGTGTTAAAAATATGCATTAAGAAAAACCTATCAATCAGTAATGAAAAATACTTTATGATGTTAACTAAGGGGACAGTGTTGGGACACCATATCTCTTCTTCAGGGTTTAATGTGGATACAACAAAAATTCAGGTCATTCTAAATTTAACACCACCCACAACACAAAAATAAGTCAGAAGTTTCTTGGGTTATGCAGGCTACTATAGAATATTTATTGAAAATTTTAGTAAAATAGCTTTTCCATTATTCAGGTTACTTGTGAAATATGTCGAATTCCAATGGACGGATAACTGTCAAAATGCATTTGAAAAATTAAAACATAATTTGTCAATTTCACCCATTCTTCGAGGACTTGATTGGTCTTTTCCATTTCACATTTCAACTAATGCATTCGATATATCTATTGGAGCATCACTTGGACAAAAAGAAAATCAATTCAATTATGCCATTTATTTCATCAGTAAAAACTTAACACCAGCATAATTGAATTACATTGTTATAGAAAAATAAATGTTAGTTGTAGTACATGCAGTGAATAAATTTTGACATTATATAACAGGTTATCAAGTTTATATTTACACAGATCATTCTTCCATAAAATATTTAATGAATAAATCAATCACAAATGGTAGAATCTAGATGGTTGTTATTAATGCAAGATTTTAATATTATTGTACAAGATCAACCAGGAAAAGATAACCAAGTTGCAGACTTTTTGTCAAGACTAAATTCTCCTAGTGATCCAAATCCAGTACCAGGCAATTTTCTAGATGAACATCTATTTGTATAAATGTCAAAACTCATTGGTTTGCAGATATAGCTAACTATTTATCATCTAGAATCCTACCATCTCATTATACAAACAAGAAAAAACAAATAATAATTAGAGAAAGTGCTAGGTATAGTTGGGCCAATGGAGATCTATTTTATACTGGTGTTGATTTAATGAATATAAAATGTGTAAGAGAATATGAAATTATTGAAATTTTGAAAGTTTGTCATGATGAACCATGTGGTGGTGATTTTTCAGATAAAAGGACAACATATAAAGTCGTGAAACGTAGCTACTAGTTTCCATCCATATTCAAAGACTCCAGAGCTTATGTAAAAAGATGTGACAATTGCCAAAGAATTGGTAGACTAGTGGCATCAGATGAAATGCCATTAAAGCCACAAGTACTGATTGAACCATTTGAACAGTGGGCTTTAGATTTTCTGGGACCAATCAACCCTCCATCCAATGGAAATAAGTACATCCTTGTATGTAAATATTATGTAACTTAATGGGTGGACGCAAAGGCAGTAGCGTGGGCAACATAAGATACTGCCTTGTCTTTTCTGTTTGAAGAGATATTTGTAAGATATGGTGTTCCGAGACAGATAGTAACTAACCAAGGCACAAAATTCATGTCAAAACTTGTTAGATATATTACGGAGAAATACAAGATCAAACACAGAAAATCAACTCCATATCATCCTCAAGTCAACAGACTAGTGGAATCAATAAACAAAGTCCTAGAGAATTTCGTGACAAAGACTGTAAAAATGAATAGAAGGGATTGGTCAGAAAAGTTGAGAGATGCACTATGGGCATATAGAATAACTTGGAAAAAAACTACTGGGTTCAGTCCATACCAGTTAGTGTATTGAAAAGAAGCCATATTACCCATTGAATTTCAAATACATACATACAAGCTAGCAGTAGAATTGAGGATGGTACTGTCTCAAGAACAACACGAGAGAATTATGGAGTTAAACAAACTGGATGAGATACAACAAAAAGTATTTGAACATACATATCTTGTCCAAGAACAAAGGATCAAATGACATGACCGATTCATAAAGAATAAAGTGTTTCAAAAAGGAGATTGGGCACTCTTGTTTAACTCCAAGTTCAAAGATTTCAAAGAAAAATTTACAACTCATTGGCTTGGGCCATATGAGATTGAAGAAATCTTCAACAATGGAGTTTTCAAGATAAAAAAAATTGATGAAGCATCTGTTTTGTTTGTTGTTAATGGACATAGGCTTAAAATCTAAAACAAGCCTATAAATAAAGAGGATTTTCTGAGAAACATTTCAATGGATTCAGATCTGGAACTAATGGAACAACATAGAAATATGCCTTTCATAATTCCAGAAGAATAAAAAAATGATAAAAAAATAAAATAAATAATAATAAAAGAGTCTGGTTGTGAAAATGCAGGAAAATAGCACAATACAAACTCGAATTCATGTCAGAAAACCAACTAGTTTCACCAACATGAATTCTCTTTTTCATTTCATTTTACTTAATTTTTGTAGATAGGCCTTCCATGAGATTGTAGACGTGAGGACAAGTCAAATTATTAGCTTCGTGGACGGTGTGAAAAAAAAAACTATGAAAATAGTTTTCAACAGTTGAATTGAAGACACAATATGAACTACAATCACAAAGGGAACTGTTATATCATTCGACATTTATAGAAGGGACCTGAATTGTTGTTGAGAAAAATTATTCAGAAATGGACCTGAATCATTATGAAAAAAGAAATTTTCAAATATGGAACATCATTGTACATTACGCCAGAAGGGGCCTGAACATTATTGTAAAATTACGCCAGAAGGGACCTGAAAATTTAACATGTCAGAAGGGACCTGAGTTATATCAACTGAAGATCATATCAGATGGGACCTGAAAATGTCAAAGTTTAATCTACAGAAGGGACCTAAACAAAAATTATTCTAAATCAAATCAAATGCAAGAAGAAATAAAGTCTCTACAATGTCTACAAGGTCTGTTGTAACAATAAACCCAATGTCGATCATCATCAACATAAAAAGGAAATACAAGTAGTGTGAGTAAAATAAATCGCTCTTAAAATTTCATTTTTTCGAAATATTCTAGAATTCTAAAAACTAATATGGTACTAGTTATGCATCTTTACCTACATTTCATTTACATCACCAACATTTCCTACATTTCATTTACATTTTATTTCCTACACTTTCATCTACATTGTATCATTTATGATTTTAACCCTATTCTATCTACATTTATATCCATACCACTTTTCGATAAAACATTACATAACATATTTACATCATACCCTATCCTATTTCCTAAAAAAAGAGAATCATGAACAAAAGGTCAATATTTAACCTATGGAAGACCCTTGGAAGACCTATAAAACAATAAACAAAGGTTAGTATTATCATAAATATTTAATTTTACAAATGTGACTGTTTCATTAGTCAACTTTTAAAAATTAAATAACAAAATCAAAAACAAAAGTTCAAAAGACATATGATAGAGCGCAATTATTTTTTAATATCAAAAGAAAACAAGCGCAATCATATAAGGGGATGAAATAAGGTAATGGAGAAAATGTAATGCAAACAAATGAAGCAATTACTAACCTAAGGAATGATGTGGAGATAAAATAAGTGCATGACTGTAATGGTATACAGTATGCTATGATGAGATTGTAATGCATGCAGTGGAGAAATGAAATAAGATAGCATACGATGATGAAGAATGATGGCACATATATGCATGGAGATAATGCGAATTATGGAGGCAGACAACATGATGATGCATGGAGATAATGTGGATAATGGAAATATACATGGTCATTAAAACAAGGCGTGAAGGAGCTGCATAATGAAGGAAGAATGTACACCATAGACCAGCACGACAGTCAATGAAAAGACGTGCATGAACAGGTCAAGTGGGTAGATGAATGGTTAGAATGGTTTCAAATGCATTTACATAGCACTGTGTAAAACATAAGAAACCATTTCCACCACTTCCAAGACCATTTCCACCATTGCAAAGAGCAGAAATGGCCATTGCCAAGGTATTAACACTACGTTTTCACCATCATTGCCATACAAGAGGGTCAATGAGAGAAAGGAGCA
The DNA here is from genome assembly GCA_034641835.2 of Pinus albicaulis. Taxonomy (NCBI): domain Eukaryota; kingdom Viridiplantae; phylum Streptophyta; class Pinopsida; order Pinales; family Pinaceae; genus Pinus; species Pinus albicaulis. Next base: position 77,992,437 of record CM076571.1, on the reverse strand, counting down.
TGTAGTCAAAGCACGTCGTCATGTTTACAACTGTGTGAAAAAAAAAAAAAAAAATGCAGAGAGAAGACAGTGAGGAAGCCGAGAGGAAAAGAAGAGATAAAACACAGAGAGAAGGAGGCAGAGAATATAGTAAACAAGAGAAATAGAGGGATACAGAGTTAACTGGAGTTTTTAAAGCCACGAATCTGGAGAAATTGTCAATCAACCGAGCTATTAGGAAGTGGAATCCTGTGGAAGTGAAGGTAAGAAGTAAATGAAGATTTGATTGTTTAAACAATGGTGAATAGATTTCAGGATTGTGTAAACAAACTCATAGTTATAAAAGGGAGTGATCTAATTCGATTTGCAACCCTATCATTACGTTATTTTTTGTATTGATACCATTCAAAAACATGTTGATACCTTTCAAAACTACTCTGCCATCAGTCAAGAAATGAAATATTCTATTCAGTGGGTTAATGAATGAATATTTTAATGAGATTTCCGCTGGTTGAAACTTCAGTTAAACTGGAAGAAGACCGCGAAGATCAGAGAAGAAGACCACAAGGGCTATTGCATAAGATAGGTAAGCTCAACATGTCCTCACATATATTCTTTCATTTCAAAATAAATGGAAAATAGACAGTGAAGAATTTCAATTTGAATTGCACAATGAGGTTGTTTTTAACTAAGTCATGTAATATTTGTTTTTAGCACACTGAGTTTAAATATTGGAAACAAAGTTTATGAAGAAAAATGGAAGATAGTTAGACATGGTTTTATATTTTTATATGGCAGAGGACAGAGTATGAAGAAAGATTGAAGATAAGCAGTGAATCTATCATGAAATTGTTGATGAGAAAGTTGAGTTTTTCTTTTGTATACATAGTGAGTCTGAATGCAATTTTTTGGAAAGAATTCTTATATGAAATTGATGATTGAAAAACAATGTTGTATAAAAACAATTTCAAATTTTTTTTACACAGTAAAATTTCTTTTACAAAACAGAGACAAAGATTGTTTTTTTTTAACGAAGAATTAAATAGAGGGTACAATATTAGAAACATAAATTTATGTTTTCTTAAAGCATCTCTATCAATTCTTTTGTTTTTTTATAGTAAGCTCACATTATTCAAAATAAAAAGACAAAGGATTGATTGACAAGGGAAGTAAAGCAAAAGGTAAGCCTACTACCATGATTACATCTAGTGCTTAAATTTTTGCCTACAAAGATGAAGTTAATGACGGTATATGGTTATATAAAATGGTTTTCAGATCAAATGGATTCAATAACAAAACCTAAAGACTTCCAAATTGAACATTTGAGTACGGAAGCAGTGGAAAAACTATATCAGTCAGGGTTAATAGGTTTTCTCCAAAAGTTCAAAGGTCACAATGAGGATGTCACAAGAGAATTTGTAAAAAATTGTAGACATAATGAAACCATGGTGGGTAGTCTACATATCCCTTTGACTCCAGAGTATATTTCTAAAGCTTTAGACTTGTCATCTTCAGGTGAATTATACCATAAGGGATTACATTTTAAAGACAAGGGCTGGACATTTTTCTTGGATAAAAATGGGAAGGGTTCTTTTGATAGATCAAAATGGATCCCAAGGGAGTGGTTCAAACAACCATGGGTAGAAATAGTATTGATAATTTAGAATTTCTTCACCTATGACAAAAGATTTAGTGTAGTACACCTTTACCATGTCAGGTTAGTACAACACATCAAAGGATATATAAGGATCAATATGCCCTATTTATTTTACAAAAACTTGATGAAAATGATTGAAAGCATAAAATCAGAGACTAAACCCAAAGAGGCTCAATTTATTCATCAGGGGCTCATCAAAATCCTTGTGGATTACTAGTTGAAAGTCAAGGGGATGGTTTGGGAAGATTTCTTGGTTGAAAATAATTTTGTAGAACAAATCACTGAGAACAAACTTAAATCTATATAGGAGACAAGAAATATTGTGCATTAATATCTTTATCCTAAAACAAGGTCAAAGAAACAACATGTGATAGTTATGCTAGAGAAAGAAACATCAATTATGAGTATTTCCAAGAGACAGAAAAAGAAGCATTCAGCAGAACCATAAATACAAGTCATAGAAACATTGCCTATAACAAAACAGGCAAAGTAAATCCTTGAGAGGATGCAACAAGAAGTGTATGAAAATCCTGTAAACAAAGATTCCTATTTTGAAAAAAATGAAGTTGAAAATAATTCAGTTTCTAAAAATACAAAGGAGGAATATCAAAACCTTTCTATAGTTAGAGAATTAACTGATAGCTTGGAGATAAGCAAAATCATGGAGAGGCACCTAAAGGAGGAAAATGAAACTTATAAAATAACTAATGAGAAATTGGTTACGGAGAATGAGAAGATAAGTGAGGAAATGGAAAAATGAAAAACTAAAAACAATCTTCTCTATACACATGCATTCAGGTGGCTTCAGGAGAAAAACTCCTGGAACAACAAATATGAGAAACAAAAGGTTAAAACCTCCATCTACAAGGAAGAACAAGGCAAAGACATGGTTTCTATTTTGTACACAGCACAACATGAATTTTCAAGATCAAGGATGGGATCAACATCTGAACTCAAAAGGTCAAAGAGGAAGAAGTAAGCATGAAGACATGCTTGATCATTAGTTTGGGTGAGATGTTGGCCCTCATTTTTTATCTCTTTTTGTTTATAAAATACACATTATTTTTCCATATTATTCATCCAGTCATCATCTTATTCACCTTATATTGACCCAAATATGCATATACAGGTATTTAAATTTTGTTTTTCAATTATTAGATGTTTTTGTAAAAAGTGGAATTTAAGTGTATTTTTGGACAGCATCCGAAATTCCCCTAATGGCATTATGGTTTTCATATGTGCAAGACACTTGAGATCGAGCTAGATATGTTTCTAAAAATATCGGGAACTAAGAATAAGAGTACACCTGTTGGCAGAATCAGACTGAGCTTTAATAGGCCCAGGCAAAGGCGGTCAAATAGGACCAGCCTTTATGGAGGATCCCTAGAAACTAGGTTAAAACTCTTATTTTGTGGGATTTTCTAGATTATGATGGACCTGATGGATGAATTTGACTTGATATGATAGGATAAAAATAGTTATGATTACTTGAGATATTTTAGATGAGTTTTTTAGATACTTTATCTATTTAAGCCTCAAAATTTGAAGGCTTTGATGGGTAGAACTTGTATGACTTATTAATATTATTTCTGAGACTTGGAGACATAATTGAAGATTTGTTCTATCATATTTTTATGTTGTTACATGCTGGTTGATTGATTGAAGTCTTAAGTAGCTGAATTTACCTTCAGTGTGCGAGGAAAGGGTGGAGGGCCCCCACACTGAGCTAAGTGCACTTAGTTTATTTCGTAGCTACAAATTCTGAATTAGCTTGCTTATGTTTAATTTGTTTATGCTGATTATTTTCAAGTATTGATGAATCTAATGATCTTTCTTAACCTTCATATGAAAGGACAAAAAAGTGTTTAAAGTTAAACATTCATTCTATCTAATCAATATTTTCAATTAGAATTCATCTTTACATGCCTTTACATGCTTTGACTAATGGTGGATCTTAATATTGTTTTTATTTTGCATACGAAGAGACAAACTAGTATTTAAAGTTAAATAATTCTTCTATCTTATCAAGAGACTAAAAAATAAGATTCATCTTTCCTGTTTTTTTGAATTCACGTTTTAACAATAGCATTGCTAATAAATGAATATATGATGAAGGACAATCAGGACCTCTTCAATTATTACTTTATGTATCTTAATTTATTATTTATTTAAGTATTTTTTATTTCTAATTCACATGGTAATATTGTTAAGAGAAGGGAAAACAAATATCTTAAGTTAGGATATTCTTCTACTTCTAATTACACATCTGTATTTAGAATTTGTTTAAGTTAGATTTATATTTGTAATATGCATTTCCCTAATCATCAATAAACCATCTTATGAATTGATCGCAACTAAAACTTGTATACTTTGGGGGTGATTCTAAGTTCCACTAACCCATATTGATAATAAATACTTGCATTAGTTTACAATAGTAAATTGACCCAATATTCTGCAAGAAATGCTTATTGTAGGGTCAATCCTTGTAAGTTTTTTATTGGTGACTAGATCAGGTTGAAGAATGATGACTTCTCAAAGAGGATTCTGCAACACTTTGCTAAATGAAAAATGCCAAGTCTCTCGGTCTAAAATCTAGATGGAATTATGTGTGAATTTTACAAGGCCATAAGCCATGATTAGTGAAAAAAAATTTCATTTGGAAAACACATTCCAAAAAAAGCAGCCACAAACAAAATTGGTGTTTGGCATCCAATTACATTACTTAGTGTGGCGCACAATATCATGGCTAAAACAGAGACTCTAAGGATCTTGGCAATGACATGGAAGGTTTTCTAACGATAACACAAGTTTTGTGTAAAAACAAGTAATTTCAGTACCATGGTTTCAACATATAAAACCTTCAAATGTGCACAAAAATAGCCAGCAACCCCTTTTCTTTGAAATTGCATTTGACAAAGCTTTTGACTAAGTGGATTGGAATTTCATTATTGAGATGTTGACTCTTGTGGCATTTGGAAATAGATGTGTGACTATGGATAACACATTGTTCACTAATACATTAGCTTTTATATACCAAATAGTGCTTAGATAAGTTTAGTTGATGATGATCATGCTTGTTTAGACATAATCAACCTGGAATCAAGTGATGTGTTTACTGACTAAAAAAATATTTTTTTCCTACTGGGGTTGGAACCTTTAACTAACTAGAATCCCTCAGCTTTGACATTTACCCCACCCTGGCTGGTTGTTAGATATTTGGGTATTCCCATTAGTATATATATTTTTCCAATCTCCATGTAGAATTGGTGACTTCAACAACTACAAAGAAAACTTCCTATTCAACATCATTGGGACCTTTCCTTTATGAGGAAGTTGATCATGGATGCACAATCCTACTAGACTTGAAAATATATTTCGTGTCTTGTTGGTTGTGTAGCAAGGCCCGATATCAATAGTAGAGCATATTTTGAGATTGTAACCATGGTCTCAATCAAACAAAAGGGTCTTCCATTGGCCCCTTTGGATGTGTTACTATCCCCAAGGATGTTAGAGAGCCTGGTTTTATCAAGCTTCCCACTCAAGTATCTATTTTGGCTACCATATGAGTGTCAAGGGGCCTAGAGGGTGATGCTCCATTGTAGGTTCTATTTTGACTAGTATGATGTCAAAAAGTGAGGAAAGTGTAGTGGGTTTTCTCTTTGTGTGATATAATATCCTTCATCCTCCCCCTGTTTATGATAGTAGCACTGAAGAGGTACTTCCGAACTGATTTGAGTGTCTAGAAATGTGAATGGATGAAAAGGGAATTTCATCCAAGTGTATATGGTCTGAAATATGCAGCAGGGTGATTTCTGCAACAAGGTTCATTCCCATTAATGTGGTACAGTAGAAGTCTGGAGATCAGCCAAAAAAAGTGACACAATGAGGCCATACTCATATTAAGAGAGAAACATGAGTTGTGTAGAGGTTTCAAAACAATCATGTCTGTTGTAGTAGGGTCTCAAAAATAACAAAAATAATAATAATAAGTCATACTTTGTAACCATTAATAAGTCATCAACACCTCCCATAGGAATGGAAAGCATTGGAGTATTCAATACATATTGCCCCATGGTTATCTTGATATTATGGCATTTTCTAGAGAAATTTGTAGTTCCTCCATTTGCAACCATCACTTGACATTATGGTGTTGGGTATAGGAAACAATTCAATTCCTTGGCTACCTTACAATGAATTAAATTATGGGTACTACCTGAATCAATCAACACTATTACCTTTTTCTTCTTGATATGTCCTTCTATCTTGAGAGTTTGAGGAGTGGTAATTCCTGCCAATGCATTACACGATATGGTCAGACTCATTTCTTCCGCTTCTTGGGTTGGTTCTTGGTGTATTTCCTCTTCTTGTTCATTTTCTTCTTCCTCTTCACAATCTGTGTAAAATAATTTCTTCTCAGCACACTTATGACCTTTAGTGTATTTGCTATCACAACTATAGCAAAGCCCTTTTTCTCTTTTTTCTTCCAATTGTTGTGGTGTCAACCTTGTAGGTTTGTGGAAATCTAGGCATAGCAACACTTCCTTCTTTATAGAATTGAGTGGTAGGCTTCCTTGTCGCCATAATTTTACATTCAACTTTTCTTGCCAACCTGAATGCCTTCTCCAATGAATCAGGTTCCAAAACGTAAACTTCATGTTGGATGTTATCCTTTAAAGTGCCTATGAAGAGATCAATCCTATGTTCCTCTGGAATATCAGTTACCCTTATATTCAATTTTTGGAAGTCCTCAATGTGCTGCCCCACTAAACCCTTTTCTTTGAGATTTATCAATTGGCTAAAGAAGGTGTTGCTCTTTGTATCCTCATAATGTGCTATCATTTCCTCCGTAAAAATTGACCAAGTGACAATTTTTTTATGAGAGCAAAGCTATCGATACCATACAAATGTATTTTGTTCTAAATGTAAAGTTGCAATGCGTGCCTTTTGTGTGTTTTGCACATTATGGAGATCAAAATATTGCTCCATCTGTAGTATCCATGTTACAGGATCCTTTCCATCAAACTTCCTCATATCCTTTTTTGGAATATGGTGGTTCTTCCCGCCAACATTAGAGTTTATGAAATCACGATTAACATTTATTTTGTTCTCATCATGAGTTTCCTCTACTATCTTTTCACCATTAGGAAACATTTCTTATATCAACTTTGTCAAACCTTCCATGTCTGCTTTTATATCATTCTTCATGTTTTCCATTTTAGATTCCATGCCAGCTTCCATGCCATATATCTTAGATTCCATGCCATTCTTCAAACCATCCATTTTAGATTCCACGCCTTTCTTCAAACCATCCATCTCAGTTTCCACGCCTTTCTTCAAAACTTCCATGTCATTTTTTTTTGCTCTTTACGAGAGTTAAATTTGTTGCACTTGCTCTTGTAATTTTGATATGTCATGTTGCCATTGTTTGTCTTCATGAGTCATAGTAGAGATTTCTAAAGGCTTAATCGGTGTTGAATTATTTTTAGGAGCCATTTTAGAATCCAATATTGATATCTATTCTACAATATGCCCTTTTAATCAATTCAACTTGACTCTTCAAAAAAGACTTATGAAATTTGGGAAAACAAATACACACCTTTTACTTTCTTTTGAGGAGCTCGATATTGAAATTGAATTATCTCTATAATTGAGGATCCTCAATATCTGAAATTCAACCCTCTAGTAGCCCTCTGAAGATTCTTTCAAATGCCATAGGTCTGATCTGATTTGGATTCTTCAAGGAAAATTTATGTCCAATCCCCCAGAATGACCCAATTTTGGACTGGTTTAGTAGAGAGAACTTGTACGACTTGCCACGTGTCTCTTTTTCCTCCTTTAGCTTTGAAATTGATAGATAAAAACCTACAATCCGTGCAATTGCGGCCACTTTTTACAGCATTCCAATCCGATGCTCAGAGAGAGAGCTATGAATATTTTCCCACAATCACCTCTTTGAGATGAAATTCAGAAGCCTCAAAAAGCCCTAACTTCCACAGATCATATCTCCGAAAATATTACGAACAAATATCTAAAAGTTTTTTACGGTGTTCCTCAGGATTTTGGCTTCGTACTCTAAAACTTTCAGCTTCTGAACCTTCGTAGAAAAAAGTTATTACGAAAATACCACGATGACCTGTTTAGGTTAAATTCAGGAGCCTGCAAAATGACCTAACTTGCACAGATCATATCTCTAAAAATATTGTGTACCAAGCTCTAAACTGTTTTGACGATGTTCCTGAGGATTTTGGCTTTGCACTCTAAAAATTTCAAATTCTGAACCTTCGTAGAAAAAAAGTTATATCGAAAATGCCACGCTGACCTGTTTGGAGCAGCGAAACCCTAGAATCTCAAAGCTCTGATACCAAATGTTATGAAACCAGCTCCAAAAAGAGAATAAAAGAGATATCAATGCCTTATAAATAAGCCACTTTGATGGGGAAACCTCCAATACATTACATGAATGAACAATTCTTGGATGATTCAAATTACAAAACCTCCTTTCTATATATAGGAGTCCATGGGGCCTTAATGTAATCCTAGTAGGGCCACAATGTAATCCTAGCCGACCTAACAATAATAATTTAAGGGCACAATAATAACAATATGGGGGTTACAAGGCTATAATAATAACAATAAGGGGGTTACACTAACAACAATAAGTGACTATACTAGTAATATAGGGACCTAACATGTGTTATGCAAAGTGAGCAGAGCAGTCACGTATGCCACATGAAGCAATAAATTGTTTCACGTGCTATGGGCAGGGGTGCAAAAGACCACACAGGTGATAGAAAGGCTTCACTTCAGGTTGAGCAGATGGCAAGTCGTGTGGGTGCTTAAGATAATTATAGAAGTAAAGCCTATATAGGTGTCCAAAAAATCTTTATACCTATTAGAGATTGTAATTTTCCAAAAAATACCATTTTCCCAATAAGGAAACCTTTGTATGATAAAATATTATTTAATGAACACCAAATTTTGATGTGAATTTTTTATGTGTATGCATGTATGGGATTGGTGTCCAATTTGTTACCCATGGTTTTATTTTATTTACTTGTTAAATCCCAACAATGATTTTTATTTAGTAAGTTGAAACTTTAATTAATTTACAATAAGGAAATTTACTAGAAACTAAATTTTCTAGTTTCTAGGATTAAGAAAATTTAACACACCAAATTCCAGGTCTCAAGCTCACTTATTTGAATTTCCCAGATTAGTTGGTTAGCATGGAAAGCAATTGTGGGCTTGGCTAGGTGGAACATGAAAGAAAAATTAGGATCTGGGACACACTCCATTTGGAGTTGGAGATGTAGGGTGATTGCCTTCGATAGTTGCCCCACCTTCAAGTTCACACATTCAAAAAGAAAGGCATCCTCTTTTAGGGAGACATGTCATATGAAACTACTTGATATTAGATGAATTGGTAGTTCATGTCCCAAGAGAATGACCTTCTCGGCCCTAATAAAAATTCAATTATGGAGTTGGTCAATTCACAACAAGATCTAATGAAAAAAAACATTTGAATGTCAGCTCCATTTTGGAAGGACTTGGAGTGGAGTTTGGGTAAGTGTTTGTATTAATATTTCTCTTCTCAACTATACTCAATATTGCATCAAAAACATCCAATATCCCCTTGAGATCAATGGAAATAAGTTTCCAATGAATCATCCTATTGTTCAATATCTTTAGTAGAAGCACTTATTTCTCTTGTCACAATTCTAGTTTCTTCTTCTTTTGGCTACACTGCATTATGGGATGTGGGTTGAATGCCAAGTTTACTCCCTCTTCTCAAAATATTTGGATTCAAAACATATACACTTTGTAACATCTATTGCGCATGTTCTTGAGCCTTTTATGGACTATAGTAATCCTCCTAGAACCTCCTGTAGGGGTTTAGGAGCCTTGGACAACACCATATCACGTTTGAAGTCTTCCCTTTTGAGGAGAAAGAAATCAGGGTGGAGAATCTCAATCAGGTTCCAAGGTCAAGTATCCTCGGAACAATGCTGCTAGGTCAGAGGAAATGAAAATTTCTCAACTTGACACATTGGTTCCTTATCATAGAAGACTTATTATGAAGTCTCTTCCTTGGGCTCTATCTCAAGGAACATATTCTCCTAGAAATACTACACGATTATATGATCTGAAGAGACTTATTTGCCATTTTTCCTGTGCACTATATTAATAATATCAAAGGACTTTGGTGGTGGGGAATTTTCACTTACAGCTATACTCACAAGTGATCTTATTTACAAAGATCCAACTTCTTATTTTGTTCTAGATGCCGCTGGTATGCCTAATGCTTTTTTGGATGTCATGATGGTTGGTGTTGAGAGTTTTAATTGGCGAATTAAAGCTCTTAATATTTAATTGTCAATCTGAGAGTCTTAAACATGAGTTGAACTTCATGTTGGTTCAACTTAATGGTTATATTATATAAATCTCCTTAATAATGGTTGTTAAGTATGAAATAAAACACTCCTCTATCATTTAAGTGAACTAGCACTCATCTCACTGTTATAATCAATTCGAAATAAACCTACTTAACTCGATCCTTATGTTCTACTTGACTCAAATAACTTAACACTTAAAAGGTATATTTGATACTCTTTTAATTCAAAAGTAATTTAAACCACTACAGACAAATTCAAATTATTTTAATAATTATTCTAATTAGAACCTTCTATGGAATGAAGAAAATAACCAACTATCTATTTAAATGATGATTCAAATAAATATTATACAAGAAATCAAACTAAATATGTTGCAAATGTCACACAATTCTTTAAAGCATTAATATACAACCTATAATACTTTGTTTCCAATTAATTTTGGGTATGCCAAATACAGCACAAGCTACTCATGTCACTGGTATATAAATGATGGAAGTGATTTCGGTTCAACACAAAGATTTGTTTTCAGAAATGTATTTCGAATTTAAATCATACGAATGCAAAGGTGTGATCATGAAGGATATGTCTATAACAACGCTCCACGGCTTGCAAAAAATTCAGCAATGATACATTTTTTGTTAGATTTATGAAAGCAGAGAAACAACTTAAGTACCAAATGAAGCACTAGAAATGGAAATCAAACTTGTTATATCATGCGAAAAAAAAAAAAAAAAATATATATATATATATATATATATATATATATATATATATATATATATATACTATGATAATTTAATGACTCGAGTCGCTACTCCAAATGTAATGATTTGAATTAAATCATGCTACTCAAACTAAACAATACTTCTTAAATTAAACAATCATAAAGCTTGGAATAAATCACACAAATCAGATTTTGAAAATGAAGAACACAACACCTATTACTGCCAATCATGAATTCATTTGCAATTAAACCAAAAATTGTTCACTCGAATGCTCGTAGAATATTTATATTCAAATCCACGCTATACGCCATAGTGTATATACATGTGCACACAGAAATCATTTCATGTGAACTCAAAAATCGTTTATGTCCCTATATCATGAATGCTTCCATTACATTCTACTTTAACAAAAATAATAGAGTATAACTCTATATTAAGACTCAAGCATATATTATGTAATGAATCCGAGTTTACAACAATTCTTTACTCCATTGATTTGCAAATTACAAGGATGACTAAAATGCTTTGAAATTGAACCATACCTATAAAAAATTCACACAAAAATAGGAAAATTATGCTATAAAATCATGAACATATAATTATCCTATGTTATTGATCAAGCTTAGCTCCAGAGGTGGTGGGCCCTCCCATGCCTGGAGTAAGCCGATTTACTGCAATGGAGGAAAGATTTAAAACATCAAAGATGGAATTCGTAGTTAACCAATGGTAAAAATGCTTCTACTCATGACTTGAAGGTGATCATTTATATTTAAAACAACATTTGGAAATCGATTTACATTAGTCGTAGGCAACAACGATTCTAACTTATTTGCATTTAATTTTCTCTATCTCTATTACACTAATCCCCTACGAGTGAGCAACTTCTCCATTTTATAGCAGGAGCAATCCTCTAACTAAACAAGTTATTTGTTACATAGAATATAAATTTAAAAGATTTGGTAAATATAGATCAATTAAAATATGAATAGGAAGACTCGCTTATATGTCGGCTCTTCAAAACGATTTGATCATCATGCACTGCTGGTAGAGGCAACGCACAACTGGAAAGTCTCTAGGTTAAGTTATGTTGACTCCATGGGAAGATGGATGTTCTTCGAAGCCTCCCACATTGATCCCATGGCCAGGCATGCATGTACCCTGACTCATCAGAAGATTGTAAGTAATATCCCATACAAAAATGACTCAAAAACCATATCTACACTTGTCGACCTTCAGAAGCTGGTGAAAAGACTTGCTTTGGAGAAAAAGGTTGGTTCATCCATAAATATATTGTATGTATTGTCTACCAGTTCTACAGCAATAGTAAGACATTTCCTCTATTCTGATGAAAGAACCACACTGTCTGGAAGACTGACGAATGCATTGCAAAAATAATCAAGCTCCACTAATATTCATTTACAAAGGTTTCATGTGTGACTGGAACATAATTTTTTTTACCCTGGAAGTGATCGAAATCGAAACAATATCTCCTCTGGTACCTGATTGTTATATCCCTTAACTCGATGCTTTAGAAATTAAATGTAATAAATGATCCCATGTATCTATAATTTTACCATTAGCAGCTTGAACTTGAGACTCTTATCCTCTTTAGCATCCAAAAAGCCTCCACTTTAATTTCTTCTAATGATGTCATACATTCAAAATTCAAAGTTTCCAACACAATGCATCCATTGATGTTGAGAAATTTAACATTTATTATATTTGAAATATTTGTCACTGTCTTCAAGCTCAGGTAGTTTTTCAAGCTTAGTATTTACTAATCTGGATGGCAACACATTTATCTATCACTGAAGAAAAAAAAACTGGAAACAATAAGGTGCTTCCCTGCCTTCCTCTACACCACCATCTGAGATATTTTTATGGGAAAGTTCAACTACATCGAAGGCCCTACGAATGCTCAAGGTACTTGGAACTGTGCCAATCACATCAATATTCAACTCATTCAAATGCCAAGGTGGCTCAACAAATCCACTGAAAAAAATTCTCTGTGTCACCTTGACCCTGTAGATCCAAAACTCTTAATCTTTGTAGTGAATTAGTATCACGGAAATTGATGGAACCTAAATTGCACTAACAAAGCCACACCAAGTCTCCATCTATATTCTAAGAAAAAAAGTTATCGTAACTTCAACAACAAGAAGGCTTACACCTACGCCCTTAGTGTGACTGGTCCCATGAGGTAGCTTTTCACCTTTTGGAATCTTAATCCCTGGTATCCTAAAGGAATTTTCTCCACTCGATATCTGTTGAATGAAAGGTTGGATTTCCATAGAAATATCATCAAGTGGAAGGAATATTTTGCAAAATTGATACTCATCATCCAGAAATCAAGAAGCTAGAAGTCAGCCAACATCAATAAACCATAATTCTCAGTGGCTATTTTACATGGTACCACATGGTTGTCGTGGCAATCTGAGAGCCCTACAAAGAATGTGTTGATCCTCGTTATCAAAATACAGAGAAGAAGTTGCAGATGTTGAATCCATATGTTTCTATTGAAGTGGATCTATACTTAAATATGTATTTTACTAGACTTATTGACCTACCACCAAGAAGGAATTTATTAATGAAAATATTACACAAAACAACCTTCAAATTAATTAATAACAAGAATTTATAGTTTAATAATTAACATTTCTAAATACCTCTAATCATCAACTTAATAAGATAAAAAGGATTAAAATACTAGGTACAAGCACAAAATTATCTGATTAAAATCGTAAAAATATGGACAAAAAGGCAACTCAACATCCTCCCACACTGAACTTCTTGCACGTCCTCGTGCAAGACAAAACTATAAGACTATGAAATAAGGAAGGGAAAACGTCGATAAAGGTTTTAGCAAGTAAGGATGAAGATGCGTGATATTGTAATGCATTCACTAGCCTGCAATATTACTATTACATTACCAGCTAAACCCATGTGAAATGATAAAACAAGATCAGGTACCGAAAGTAGACATTATGGAGAAAAGAGTGTTGCCCATACACATTACCTTGTCCCAAATGAATTCCTTATTTTGTTTCTACCCAAAATATTATGATAAGATTAAAATTTCAATGAAGAGGTGCAATTTCAAAAATACTAACACACTATTCCTGCAGCTACTATAATAACCTTGTACCTAGGTTATGTAGCACATATTTAGAGGCAACCACCATCAATACACATTGTTGCCAACCATCATCTTGTGAGCAGTCATCATTGAGTAATTCATCACTCTGAATACCATGAAAATTAAAGTGAGTTATGATACCAATAAACAGCCTCTTTATTGAACACTCTAAATTTTGTCATTATCTGGATTCAAAACTAAATTTCATCTTAATCTAGTACAAAGAATAACCTTCACTAAGGTACCACATCATTACATATTCTTGATTTTTGAAAATAGAACTCAAAGCACCATGCTCAAATCATATTAAAACCATTTTCCAAGAAAAAGGATGATTTTTAGGAAAAGAGAAGGATAAACAAGCAAAACATAGTATGCGATTAACTTTAATACCACATACATGGCCCTGTTTCTCGTAGGTGTGCATAACCTCGGTAGGGATGTCTTTTGACCCAGTGAAATGTCTATGTCCCACTTACTAGGCATGGATTCAGAGATAGCATATTTGACTTTTAGATAAAGGCCAATGACTTGGCTTGGTAACCATTTGATGGCAGTGCCACCCACAAGAAGTAACATGGATGAACAAGTTGGCTCGTGATGAGACCTCATGTCCTCCATCTTTTGGGTTGAAAGCCATTACTCTGGCTTGGTGACTAGGAGAAGTAATGTCATGAATGTTAGGTCTCATGATCGTGATAGGTTGGCTCATCACGAGACCTTCTATCCTCCCCTAAATCTTTTCTAAACCCTAAATATCATTAACCTTAAAGGTTACTCAATAAGTGGGGAGAAAGATCTACTACTTAAGAGTATAGGATGGCGTGAAAATTTTTAAATGACTAATCATTACTGGCTATTTCCTCTACCCTAAAGACTTATTAAAGATATCCCATACAATGACTAAAATATTCTTTGAGTTAAGAATGTTAGTGTTCTTATGAATAGCTCATTACGATATTTACAAGATTGGTCCACCATAAGGGGTTTTCCAATAGTACCTTCTAAGGGAAACTGAAAATATATATCTCATATGACAACTTATTAAAGTGATTAATCCTGGTTACTTTTGCAAAATAATGAGGTATTAGACTGAATCATACTCAACAAGATGTGTCACAGATGTGTGTGTTAATAACCAATGTGGATCACAAGTAGTTTCATACAATATACTTGGAAAATGAAAATCCTAATAGCATTATAACAACTTTATTCATTTATTCTCCTACCCTAATTTACCCTAAGAGGAAAAACACTCCCTTTTAAGAATAGGATCACTTCCAATGAAGCCATGTGCGTCACAAAATTTTAATTATACTCACACTTAGTTTTAAAGAATATATTTCGAGACATACCAAAGAATGAGAAACCAATTTCTTAAATTGATATGGTACCAAGAGTTTTTGAATGCTGAGGAAATAATATGGCTTGATGACTGCTCGAAAACAAGATTCAATGGAATCCACATACTTAGGATTCTCTAACTAATTAAAATCTTCCATAGTTTTATAGTCACTCTCCTAGAGGCACTAAGAATCTGGTGAAAGGAAAAAGATAAATCCCTCAAGTTCAGGCTCAAATTTTTTATTTTCAAATTGACAAGAATGGTTAAGAGAGATTCTAAGGTTTTGAGTTTCAACAACATTTTTAGACCAAGTTCCAATGAAATATTGGTCCTCTGGTGGTCTTTTAATTACATCTTCCTAGGGTGAATGTTCTGTGGTAATGGGGGCAGTTTCAAAATTTACACCCTTCCCCAATATGGAAGATGTAAAATTAAGGAATCGGTGCGAGCAATAGGTGTTTTAATTTTTTGTGGAACTTGTTGATTTGGATTAGGGTTTGGGATATAGTTTGGGTTAGGGTTTGAACTAAGGTTTGCACTAGGGTTAAGTCTAGGATTTGAATTAGAGTGTGGACTAAGGTTAGAATTAATGCTAGGGTATGGATTAGGATAAGGGCTAAGGTATGGATTAAGGCTAGTTCTAGGGTATGGACTAGGGTTAGGGTATGGACTAGGGTTAGGTTATGGATTAGGGTTAGTGTATGTATTAAGGTTATGGTATGGATTAAGGTTAGGGTAAGGTTTCACATGCAACTCAGACCATGGAGGAATATAACATAATGGTGTATTGAAAAGAGATTGTACCTATTGTTGGTGCTTATATGATTATATTTGCATGGGAGATTTCCCTAGAGAGAAAGATGCAAAAAATTCTTGAGGCCATGGAGATATCTAGCTCGAGGATGAGGGCCAGGGAGGGTGCCATTATGGCCATGAAATACGATATTCAATTGAAGGAGTATTAAAATTTTTCCATGAATCTGCAGGATTATAAACATGTTGAGGAATCTCCTCAGGAAAATAAAAATTATTCCAAGTATAAAATGATAATGAGTTTTGAGTTATACCTGGTAGTTAATTTGATTCCTTACTTGATTTCTTGAGTACCTGTAGTAATCCTCGTATTGATGGGAAATGTTCTATTAAATGATCCTCCTCACAAATTTTGCAAACTTTCAGAAAGCTAAGTGTGCACTTTCCAAGGAAGTTCTTCTTCCTACAGTTGGCGCAAAGGATAAGCAATGATTCTTCATCCTTCTTTTGTTCCTACAAATCATCCAATTTCGAAATCAAAAATTTAATAATATTGTATTTATGTTCAAGCAAGGCATTAAATTCTTCTTTTTTTAATTCGTGATTGGATGAGTTGTATGTCTATGTAGCAGCATAAAAGCTCCCCATTTAATGATTCCCCAAAATACCATTTTCTTCTTCTCAACAAGCCAATTGGTATATTCAGTCATCACATGAATTAGTACAAAAGGGTTGTTACAACACCCCACAAATGATATAACATTGAATATTGGAATCTAAAGATCAATGAATTTAAAATCTATTGCTCGAAACAAAGCTCACCAAAATTGCATAAAAAATAAATTTGCATAAAAGGAAGTGAATGATCTGTTGGGTAAAATGCTAAATCAAAGCATATTTAATCAATTAAAATCAAAACATTTCACAACTTAAATGTCTCATAAAATATTTCGAACTATTCTAAGGCCAACTTCTACTTTTACGAGTAAATAAAAGGAAAATAAAGTTCAAAGATATGCAATAGTGGTCAAAATTTGGAGCAACCCCACAAAAATGGATGCATGGCTCTTCACTCACATCTTACTGTATATTCTCCACTCTTTGACGTCCTTCAATACACTTGAAACTCTGTAATAATAATTTTACTTGAACAAAAATACACCTCCCCGGCAACGTTGTAAAAATGTTGAGAGTTTTAATTGGTGAGTTAAAGCTCTTAATATTTAATTTTCAGTCTGGGAGTTGTAAACATGAGTTGTACTGCGTGTTGGTTCAGCTTAATGGTCATATTATATAAATTTCCTTAATAAGGTTGTTAAGTACAAAATAAAAACACTCCTCTATCATTTAAGCGAACTAGAAATCATCTCAATCTTATAAGAAATTCGAAAGAAATCTACTCAACTAGATCCTTATGTGCTACTTGACTCAAATAACTTAACATTCAAAACGAGGAATTGATACTCTTTTAATTTAGAACTAATTTAAATCACTGCAGACAAATTCAACTTATTTTAATAATTATTCTAATTAGAACCTTCTATGGAATCAAGAAAATAACCATCTATCTATTTAAATGATGATTCAAATAAATCTTATACAATAAATCAAACTAACTATGTTGCAAATGTCACACAATTATTTAAAGCAGTAATATACGACCTATAATACTCTATTTCCAATCAATTTTGGGCATGCCAAACAGAGCACAAGCTATTCGTCTCACTAGTATATAAACGACGAAAGTGCTTTCGATTCAACAAAAATATTTTTTCTCGGAAATGTATTTCAAATTGAAATTCACGAATGTAAAGTGTGATCACGAAAGATATTTCTATAACAACGCTCCACAACTTGCACAAAATTCACCAATGATACATTTGTTATCATATTTATGAAAGGAGAGAAACAAATTAAATACAAAATGAAGCGCTAAAAATGGAAACCAAACTTATTCTATCATGTGAAAATAAATCTAAATTATCCTATGATAATTTATTGACTCGAGTTGCTACTCCAAATATAATGCTTTGAATTAAATCATGCTGCTAAAACTAAACAATACTGCTTAAATTAAACAATCATAAAGCTTGTAATAAACCACACAAATCAGATTTCGAAAATGAAGAACACAACACCTATTACTACCAAGCATGAATTCATTTGCAATTAAACCATAAATCATTCACTCAAATTCATGTGGAAGATCTATATTCAAATCCACACCATACATCATAGTGTATATACCTGTGAACACATAAATCATTTCATGTGAAATCAGAAATTGTTCATGTCCCTATATCGTGAATTCTCCCATTAAATTCTACTTTAACAAAAGGAATAGAGTATAACTATATATTAAAACTCAAGCATAGATTATGTAATGAATCCGAGTTTACAACAATTCTTTTGTCCATTGATTTTCACAATTCAAGGATGACTAAAACACTTTGAAATTGAAGCCTACCTACCAAAAATTCACACAGAAATATGAAACTTATGCTATAAAACCATGCACATATAATTATCGTATCCTATTAATCAAGCTTAGCTCCAGAGGTGGTGGGACCTTCCATGCCTGGATTAAGCCTATTTTTTGCAATGAAGGAAAGATTTAAAACATCAAAGTTGGAATTTGCAATTAACCATGGCACAAATGCTTCCAATCATGACTTGAAGGTGATCATGTCCATTTGAAAAAGTATTTAGAAATCGATTTACAATAGTCGCAGGCAAAAACGATTCTAACTTCTTTACATAGAAGTTGCTCTATCTCTATTAAACTACTCCCCTATGAGTGTGGAGCTTCTCTATTTTATAGCAGAAACACTCTAATAATAAATTATTTTTTACATAGAATACAATTTATAAGATTTTGTTAATACAAATCAATTAAAATAGGAATAGGAAGATTCACTTAAATCTCGGCTCTTGGAAATGATTTGATCCTCACGCACTGCTCGCAGATGCAACGCACAACTGGAAAGTCTCCGGGCTACGTTATGCTAACTCCATGGGCAGATGGATTTTTGTCGAAGCTTCCCACATTGATCCCATTCCCAGGCTTGTGAGTACCCTGTGTCATCAGAAGATTGTAAGTAATATCCCATACAAACATGACTCAGAAACCATATCTACACTTTTCAACCTCTGGGAGCGGGTGAAAAGGATTACTTTGGAGAAAAATGTTGGTTCATCTGTAAATATATTGGATGGATTGGCTACTAGTTCCACAGCAATTGTAAGACGTTTCCTCTATTTAGTAGAAAGAACCACACCTCCTAGAAGACCAACGAATGTGTCGCGTAAAATAACCAAGCTCCACAAATATTCATATTCAAAGGCTTCACGTGTGACTGGAACATAAGTGAATTTACCCTGGAAGTGATCAGAATTGACACAATCTCTCCTACGATACCTGATTGTTAGATCCCTTAACTCACTGTTGTAGAAATTAAATGTAATCAATGATCCCGTGTAGCTATATTTTTACCATTAGCAGCTTCACCTTGAGTCTCTTATCCTCATCAACATCCAACAAGCCTCCAATTTTATTTCTTCTAATGATGTCAGACCTTCAACATTCAAGGTTTCCAATGCAATGCATCCATTGTTGTTGAGAAGTTTAAGATTTAACAGGTTTGAAATATTTGTCACTATCTTCAAGCTCAGGCAGTTTTTCAAGTTTAGTATTTACTAATCTGGATGGAAACACAATTATCTATCACTGAAGAAAATGAAACTTGAAACAATAAGGTGTTGCCATGCCTTCCTATGCACCACCATCTAAGATAATTTTATGGGAAAGTTAAACTGCATTGAAGGCCCTACATCTTCTTGAGGTACTTGGAAATGTGCCGCTCACATCAATATTCAACTCATTCAAATGTGAAGGTGGCTCATCAAATCCACTGAAAAACTACTCTACATCACCTTGACCCTGTAGTTCCAAATCTCTTAATATTTGCAGTGAAATAGTATCAAGAAAATTGATGGAACCGAAATTGCATTGGAAAAGCCACACCAAGTCTCCATCTATATCCTACGAAAAAAAGGTTATCATATCTTCAACAAAAAGAATGATTACACCTATGCCCTTAGTGTGACTGGTCCCATGAGACATATTTTCACCTTTTAGAATCTGAATCCCTTGTATCCTAAAGGAACTTTCTCCACTCGATATCAGTTGAAAAAAATAATGGATTTCTGCAGTAATATCATCAAGTGGAAGGAATCTTTTGCAAAATTGATCCTCAGCATCCAGAAATTGGGAAACTAGAAATCAACAAACATCAATGAACCAACATTCTCAATGATCAGTTTACATGGTAGCACATGGTTGTCATGGCAATCTAAGAGCCTTACAAAGAATGTGTTGATACTCATTATCAGAATACAGAGAAGAAGTTGTATATGTTGAATCCTTATGTTTCTATTGAGTTGGATCCTTACCTAGATATTTCTTGCAGTAGACTTATTTACCTCCCAAAAAGAAGGCATTTGTTAATGAAACTATTACTCAAAACACCCTTAAAATTAATTAATAACAAGAATTTTTAATTTAATAATTAATGTTTCTAAATGCCCCTAATCATCAACTAAATGAGATAAAAAGGATTAAAATACTAAGTATGAGAACAAAATTTTCTGAAAAAAAATAGTAAAAATATGGATAAAAAGGCAGCTCAACATCCCCCCACGCTGAACTTCTTGCACATCCTCGTACAAGCCAAAACTATAATACTATGAAAAAGGTATGGAAAATGTCAGCAAATAGTTTAGAAAATATGGATGAGGACGTCTGATATTGTAATTCATACATTAGCCTGCGACATTACAATTACATTACCAGCTAAAACCATGTGAAATAATAAAACAAGATCAGGTACCGAGAGTAGACATTATAGAGAAAAGAGTGTTGCACATAGATATTACCTTGTCCAAATGAATTCCTTATTTTGTTTCTTCCCAAAGTCTTATGATAAGATTCAAATTTCACTGAAGAGGTGCAATTTCAAAAAAACTAACACAATATTCCTGCACATACTATAAAAATATTGTACCTAGGTTATGAAACACATATTTAGAGGCAAACACCATCAATACACATTTCTACCAACCAACATCTTGTGAGTAGTCACCATTGAGTAATTCATCACTCTGAATACCATGAAAAATAAAGTTAGTTATGATACCAATCATAAACCTCTTTATTTAACACTCTAAATTAAGTTGTTATCTGGATTCAATACTAAATTTCCTCTTAATATTGTACAAAGAATAACCTTCACTAAGAGTATGACGTCATTAATGATTCTTGATTTTTGAAAATAAAACTCAAAGCACCATATTCAAATCGTCTTAAAACCATTGTCTAGGAAAAAGGATGAGTTTTAGGGAAAGAGAAGGATAACCAAGCAAATCATAGTATGCGATTAACATTAATACCACATACGTGGCCTTGTTTCCTGCAGGTGTCCATAACCTTGAATGGGATGTCTTTTGACCTAGCGAAATGTCTGTGTCCCACTTACTAGGCATGGATTCTGAGTTATCTTATTTGAATTTTAGATGAAGGCCACTGACTTGGCTTGATAACCAACTGATGGCAGTGCCACCCACAAGAAGTAACATGGATGAGTAGGTTAGCTTGTGATGAGGCCTCCTGTCTTCCATCTTTTGGGCTGAAAGCCATTACCTTGGCTTGGTGACGAGGAGTAGTAATCTCATGCATGTTAGGTCTCATGATCATGGTAAGTCGACCCATCATGAGACCTCCTATCCTCCCCTAAATATTTTCTAAACTATTATTATGATTAACCTTAAAGGTTAATTAATAAATGGGGAGATAGATCTACTCCTTAAGAGTACAGGATGGTGTAAAACGTTTTTAATGACTAATCATTACTGGCTACTTCCTCTACCCTAAATACTTATTAAAGATATTACAGGAAATAACTGAAATATTCTGTGATTTAAGAATGTTAGTGTTTTTATAAATAGCTCGTTATGATATTTACAAGAGTGGTCCACAATAGGGGGTTTTACAGTAGTACCTTCTAAGGGAAACTAAAAACAGATACCTTAGATGAAAACTTATTATAGTGATTAATCCTAGTTAATTTTAAAAAATCATGAGGTATTAGAGTGAATTGTACTCAACAAGATGTGTCACATTTGTGTGTATTAAAACCCAATGTGGATAAAAAGCAGTTATAGATGCTATACTTGGAAAATAAAAATTCTAATAACATTATAACAGCTTTATTCATTTATTCTCCTACATTGCTTTACCATAAGAGGAAAACGACTCCCTCTTAAGTTTAGGAGTACTTCAAATGAACCCATGTGCGTAACAAAATGTTGATTATACTCACACTTAATTTTAAAGGATAGACTTCAAGACATACCAAAGCATGAGAAACCAGTTGCTTCAATTGATATGGTACCAAGAGTTTTGGAATGATGAGGAAATAAGATGGCTTAACGAATGCTCAAAATTAGGATTTAGTGGAATCCACATATTTAGGATTCTCCTTGATGCAAATCTTCCACTGTTTGATAGTCACTCTTTTGGAGGCACAAAGAATCTGGTGAAAGAAAAAAGATAAATCCCTCAATTTTAGGCTCAAATATTTGATTTTCAAATTGACAAGAAAGATTGAGAGAGATTCTAGGGTTTTGAGTTTCATCAACATTTTTAGAACAAGTTCTAATGAAATATTTCCCCTCTGGTGGTCTTTGAATTACATATTCCTGGGGTGAATGTTTTGTGGTAATGGGGGAAGTTTCCAAATTTACACCCTTCCCCAATATGGAAGTAGTAACATTTCGTTCAATAAGGGAATTAGTGGGAACAATATATGTTTTAAATTGTTGTGAAACCTACTGGTTTGGATTAGGGTTTGGGATATAGTTTGGGTTAGGGTTTGAACTAAGGTTTGCACTATGGTTAATTCTAGGTTTTGAGTTAGAGTGTTGACTAAGGTTATAATTAATGATAGGGTATGTATTAGGATAAGGGCTAAGGTATGGATTAATGCTAGGTCTAGGGTATGGACTAGGGTAAGGGTATGGACTAGGGTTAGGGAATGTATTAGGGTTAGTGTGTGTATTAATGTTAGGGTATGGATTAAGGTTAGGGTAAGGTTGCACATGAAACTGGGACCATGGAGGAAGATGACATAATGGTGTATTGGAAAGATATTGTAGTTGTTGTTGGTGCTTATATGATTGGATTTGCATGGGAGATTTCCCTAGAGAGAAAGATGCAAACAATTCTTGAGGCCATGGAGATATCTAGCTCGAGGATGAGGGCCAAGGAAAGCACCATTGTGGCCATGAAATAGGCTATTCAATTGAAGGAGGATTAAAATTTTTCCATGAATCTGTAGGCTTATAAACATGTTGAGGAACCTGCTCACGAAAATAAACATGATTCCAAGTATCAAATGATAATGAGTTTTGAGTTATACCTGGTACTTGATTTTATTCCTTACTTTATTTCTTAAGTACATGTAGTAATCCTAGTAGTGATGGGAAACATTCTATTGAATGATCCCCCTCACAAATTTTGCAAACTTTTAGACCGCTACGTGGGCACTTTCTAGGGAAGTGCTTCATTCTACAGTTGGCACAAAGGATAAGAAGTGGTTCTTCATCCTTCTTTCGTTCCTAAAAATCATCCAATTTTGAAATCAAAATTTAATAATATTGAATTTATGTTCAAGCAAGCATTAAATTCTTCTTTTGTTAATTCCTCATTAGATGAGTTTTCTGTCTCTGTAGCAACACAAAAACTCCTCATTTAATGATTCCCCAAAATATCATTTTCTTGTTCTCAACAAGCAAACTGGTATATTCTGTCATCACATGGATTAGTACATAGGGATTCTTACAACACCCAAAAAATGATATAACATTGAAGATTGGATTATGAAGATAAATGAATTTAAAAGCTATTGGCTGAAAATAAAGCTCACCACACTTTCATAAACCATAATTCTCATAAAAGGAAGGGAACGACATGTTGGGGAAAATTTTGAATCAAAGCAATATTTAATCTATTGAAAGAAAAATAATTTGGAAACTAAATATTTCGGACTATTCTAAGGCATACTTCTACTTTTACCCATAAAGAAAAGGAAAATAAAGTTCAAAGATATGAAAAAGCAGTCAGAATTTGGAGCAACCCCACAAAATTGGATGTGTGGCTCTTCACTCATGTCTTACCATACACTCTTTGCCCTCTGACATCCTACAATACCCTTGAAAATCCGCAATAATAATTTTACCTGAACCAAAATACAAATCCCTGGCAACGACGCCAAAATGTTTAGAGTTTTAATTGGCAAATTAAAGCTCCTAATATTTAATTCTCAATTTGGGAGTCGTAAACACGAGTTGTACTACGTGTTGGTTCAGCTTAATGGTCAGAGTATATAAATTTCCTTAATAATGGTCGATAAGTATGGAATAAAAACACTCCTCTATCATTTTAGTGAACTAACACTCATCTCACTCTTAAAGAAATCTACTTAACTCAATCCTTATGTGCTACTTGACTCAAATAACTTAACATTCAAAAGGTAGAAATGATATTATTTTATTTCAGAACTAATTTAAATCACTACAACAAATTCAACTTATTTTAATAATTATTCTAATTATAACCTTCTATGGAATGAAGAAAATAACCAGCTATCTATTTAAATGATTATTCAAATAAATCTTATACAAGAAATCAAACTAACTATGTTGCAAATGTCACACAATTCTTTAAAGCAGTTTTATACGACCTATAATACCATGTTTCCAATCAATTTTCAGTATGCCAAACAAAGCACACGCTACTCATGTCACTGGTATATAAGTGATGGAAGTGCTTTTGGTTCAACACAAATATTTGTTTTCGAAAATGTATTTCGAATTGAAATTCATGAATGATATGTCTATAACAACGCTCCACAGCTTGCACAAAATTCAACAATGATACATTTTTTATCAAATTTATGAAAGAAGAGAAACAACTTAAGTACGAAATGAAGCACTGGAAATGAAAATCAAAATTATTCTATCATGTGAAAATAAATAAAAATTATCCTATGATAATTTAATGACTCAAGTAGCTACTCCAAATGTAATGCTTTGAATTAAATCATAATGCTCAAACTAAACAATACTGCTTAAATTAAACAATCATAAAGCTTGGAATAATTCACACAAATAAGATTTCGAAAATGAAGAACACAACACCTATTACTACCAAGCATGAATTCATTTTCAATTAAACCATAAATCGTTCACTCAAATACACGGATAAGATTTATATTCAAATCCACGCCATACATCATAGTGTATATACCTATGCACAAGGAAATTGTTTAATGTGAACTCAGAAATCATTTATGTCCCTATGTCGTGAATGCTCCCATTAAATTCGACTTTAAGAAAATGAATAGAGTATAACTCTACTTTAAAACTAAAGAAAAAATTATGTAATGAATCCCAGTTTACAATAATTCTTTAGTCCATTGATTTTCACAATACAACGATGACTAAAACGCTTTGAAATTGAACCATACCTACCACAAATTCTCACAAAAATAGGAAATTTATGCTATAAAATAATTCACATATAATTATATTATGCTATTGATCAAGCTTAGCTCCAGAGGTGTTGGGCGCTCCCACGATTGGAGTAATCCGACTTACTGCAATGGAGGAAAGATTTAAAACATCAAGGATGAAATTTGCAGTTAACCATGGCAGGAATGCTTCTGCTCACAACTTGAAGGAAATCATGTAAATTTAAAACCACATTTGGAAATCAATTTACATTAGTTGCAGGAAACAATGATTCTAACTGCTTTACACAATAGTTTCTCTATCTCTATTACACTACTCCCCTACGAGTGCAAAGCTTCTCCATTTTATAGCAGCAACACTACTCTAACTAAATAAATTATTTGTTACATAGAATACAAATTTAGAATATTTAGTTAATACAAATCAATTAAAATAGGAATAGGAATATTCGCTTAAATCTCTGCTTCTGGAAACAATTTTATCCTCACGCACTGCTGGCAGAGGCAACACACAGCTGGCAAGTATCCGACTAGGTTATGTTCAATCCATGGGGAGATGGATGTTTTTCGAAGCTTCCCACGTTGATCCCATGCCTGGGATTGCGAGTACCCTGTCTCATCAGAAGATTGTAAGTAATATCCCACACGAACATGACTCAAAAACCATATCTACACTTTTCGACCTCTGGGAGCTAGTGAAAAGTCTTAATTTGGAGGAAAAGGTTGGTTCATCCATAAATATATTGGATGGATTAACTACCAGTTCCGCAAAAATAGTAAGAAATTTCCTCTATTTAGTAGAAAGAACCACACCACGTGGAAGATGAACGAATGCGTTGTGAAAAGAATCAAGCTCCACTAATCTTCATTTACAAAGGCTCCACGTGTGAATTGAACATAAGTGCGTTTACCCTAGAAGTGATCAAAATTGACACAATCTCTCCTCTGATACCTGATTGTTACATTCATTAACTTGTTTTTGTCGAAATTTAATGTAATCAATGATCCCGTGTAGCTATAATTTTACCATTAGGAGCCTGACCTTGAGCCTCTTATCCTATTCAACATCCAACAAGCTTTCACTTTTATTTCTTCTAATGATATCAGACCTTCAACATTCAAGGTTTCCAACGCAACACATTCATTGATGTTGAGAAATTTAAGATTTAGCATATTTGAAAAAAAAATTCACTGTCTTCAAGCTCAAGAGGTTTTGCAAGCTTTGTATTTACTAATCTGGATGACAACACATTTATCCATCACTGAAGAAAATAGAACTAGAAACAATAAGGTGTTCCCCCACCTTCCTCTGCACCACCATCTGAGATATTTTTATAGGAAAGTTCAACTACATCGAAGGCCCTGCGGATGCTCGAGGTACTTGGAACTGTGCGGCTTAAATCAATATTAAAATCATTCAAATGCCAACGTGGCTCATCAAATCCACTGAAAAACGGCTCTATTGCACCTTGACCCTGTAGTTCCAAAAATCTTAAACTTTGTAGTGAAATAGTATCGAGAAAATTGATGGAACCGAAATTGCACTGGAAAATCAACACCAAGTCTCCATATATATTATATGAACAAAAAGCTATTAGAACTTCAACAACAAGAAGGCTTACACCTATGCCATTAGTGTGACTAGTCCCATGAGGAAGATTTTCACCTTTTTGAATCTGAATCCCTCGTATCCTAAAGGAATTTTCTCCACTCGATATCAAATGAATGAAAGGCTGGCTTTTAGCAGTAATATCATCAAGTGGAAGGAAGATTTCGCAAAATCAATCCTCATCATCCCGAAATCAGGAAGCTAGAAATCAACAAACATCAATGAACCAATATTCTTAGTGATTATTTTACATGGTAGCACATGTTTGCCGTGGAAATTTGAGAGCCCTAAAAAGAATGTTTTGATCCTCATTATCATAATATAAAGAAGAAGTTTCAGATGTCAAATCCCTATGTTTCTATTGAGGTGGATCCATACTTAAATAATTCTTGCACTAAAATTATTTACTTGCCACCAAGAGGGCATTTATTAATGAAACTATTACACAAAACACCCTTCAAATTAATTAATAACAAGAATTTATAATTTAATAATTAATGTTTCTAAATGCCTCTAATCATCAACTTAATAATATAAATAGGATTTAAATACTAATTACGAGCACAAAATTATCTGATAAAAATCATAAAAATATGGACAAAAAGGCAGCTCAACAGTTGGTGTCCTCCCTTTTGTAGATGAAGTAGATTGTAGACCATAATGCTTAGATTATTTGTGACCTAATAACCACAGAATTCAAGCTATTAATGGTTGTGGTGCTCTAAGATATTTTGTGAAATTTTTTACATTAAAATCCTACTTACGGGCTTTGGCAGGTGACACTCCTAGGTCCTTATCATCTTCCTTGGATGAGATGGTATGACATGCTCCTTCTTTCAGGGGGCATGGGGTGGATGTATTTATTGAAATATTAAATACTATTTCAAGACATGGATTTGGCACTGAAGTGTGTTACCTGTTGCAAAACTTTTCTAGCTCTTTCGTGACTGTTCCCATGGATATTGATTTAGAACAACAAAAAAATAGTGTAGTGGATGGAGATGAATCGTCGAGGGTGACATCTGAGTTAGGGATTAATACTTCTGCTGAAAATTTATCTTCAAACATGGAATGATTTCTCCCAGATTGTATAAGAAATGCTACACATATCTTAGAGAATATTCTGCATAATATAGATACATGGGTGTTTGTTGAGAAAAAGGGTATAGATTCTATGCTGCAACTTTTTTATTTATCCCTCTTGCCATTTTCATTTTAAGGTGGCCATAAATTTTTTGTTTCATTTAAGAATTTTTCACCGCAACACTCATCTCCTCTTACAAGGGTTGTTTGTACTACTTTGAGAGAACACATGAAACCTGCAAATGAATTCATGGATTTTTTGGATAGAACAAAGATGGCAGATATTGAGGTAGCACAACATATATGAACTGTTAGATGCCTTTCAATTCTATATGGTATTTTATCCTTTTCAACACATTTACTAAAAATCACAAAAGTGATGCCTGAAATTGGTTATGGGGGTACAGATATATTGAATGACGTAGGGATGGTGTACAAAGAAATATTTTTCCATAGAAACTCTTGTTAGTTATTCAAAAGTAAATGCGAATAAAGAGGTTGAAAATGACCTTCAAGTGAAAATTTGCATGAAATGTACCAATCACAGAAGCTGGCAATGACACTAACATAGTTTTAGTTGTTCGACATGTGAACCTAGTGTCTATGAGGAATGGAATTTCTTATGATTAGTCTGTTGAACCCTAATATATTTCTGTTATACAAACAAGACTTCATTACCATAAACAGAGACCATGGCATCCAAGGGATTTCAAGAATGTGTCTTGGTCATCTTGGGCGACCTCCATATGCATCAGAGGTTGACATTGGAGGCTCTCTAAGTGCAGGAGAAACATCTCAAGACCAAAAAATTAAAAGGATGTCACCTGATCTCCTGGACTTTGACAATATTAATAAGGTTTTTTCTGCATGTGATCATATTATGGGACTCTTGTGAAGTTTTTAGTAGTTCACAATCGACATCCTGGTGATATAGGATTGCTTACTGCAGCAACCAACAGTGTAATACAACAATGGTGAATTATTTATATGATCATCGTACAATTAAAATTATTTTTGACTACTTTTGAAGCAACAATTCATTTTTTGTGGATAGTACCATTATGTCATAGAAATGAATGGAAACAAAAAATGTCAAAGATGTTGAAAATGACAAGCAAGAGCATGCACCTTGGTTGTTAGAGACATACGAAGATATTTCATGCTTTTGGGGTTCCTTATGAATTCTTATTTGTTGTTAATTGTGCCATTTGCATCACAATAGTTAGTGCAACTAGGTTTTGGATGCTCTCTCATTGTTCCAAGGGATCTAAAGGTTTTTATATGCACCCTACAAGATCAAGTTCTCAATGGTGTTCTACCTATCTGGAGCATTCCAATGTTTTGTTGTTGCAATCCAAATTTAATTACCTTTGTTTCCATTACTACCCTCATTAGGAAAAAAAAATTCAAATTTTTGTGAACATGTAAGAGAGAAAAAGAGGGAATCCCTTTAGTAAGTGGCAGTCACTAGCTAAATCAAAGGAATTTGGTGGATTGGGTTTAGAAACATACATTCCTTTGGTAAGGCTTAGGCAACCAAGAGTCTATAGAGGTTGATTTCTAAGAATTTCATACACATGAAAGTGATTCTTCCTAATTATATAAAACCACTATCAATGGAAGATTGGATCAGATAGTTTGTCTTTTTTATCATCACATTGTAGAACCAAGGAATCCATTACTTGGAGTAGGCAGCAAATCCAATTTCCACACATATTTGGAACCAGAAAATCCATTACTTGGCATAACAACAGATCTAATTCCCAAACCTATTTGGAACGAGGGATAGAAAGTGAGGTAGAGTTAAATTTATCATAGAGGGAAGAAAAATATTGTAAGGAATATCTAGTACAACCTTATAAGAATTGCATCAGGCTTAGAGAGGAGAAGGATTATTTTGTTTGGTCAAAGAATCCTGCCATAGGGGTATATACTCCAAGGCTAGTATATAAATCTGTATTTGTATATAATTCATGAGGAGAAACCTGGTAGTGGAAGAAGCTCTATAAGTTCAAAAATATTCAAAAATCTAAGTTACTAGATGCATATATACCTATGAGGGATATCATGTTCAATTTTAAAAACTGGGTTTTGAATAAAGACTTGAGGGTTGTAATGCACTACGTCTTATGGTGTTTTTATGTATTTGGCTTGCTAGAAACTCTAATATCTTTCAAGATAATTTTTATCCATATTTTCAGTGTCTCTCCTAGTCATGACTGATCTTTCAAAGTAAAAAATCCCCTAACACTGGTAAAGAAAGGACATTGATCCATATTTCTATTGTTAAGAGTGGGAATGGTGTTATTTCAATTTTCAACAGTGCTAGTCGAGGTCAACAAGTAGAATATGTTGAAAGAGGAATCCTATACCTTAGTGATTATATTATAATCATATCTTCAAAAATTAAAGCATTTATTGGCGCATACCATGGAAAATTTTAGGGGGCTAATATTCGCAGGTGGGCTAATTTTCCATGTTTTTTCCAAAAACAATATTCACCAATTTCCATTTTTTATAAAACTGATTCTCCTAAATTCTACAATATAAAATATTTTCATGTTAACAATCACCAACATTATATAGAGAGTATATATAAAATCATTATAAATTTGAATTATTTTATAAATACATCAATAAACATTTTATAGTTTACATATTAAGGACTAGAGAGATTCGCCAATTTTTTAAACTTCAAGATAATTTTATATCCTTAAAATTTTTCCCTGGTACTACATGCTCTAACATTTGTGATTAAATAAAGGCACTAAATTTTTTCTTAACAATAGCAGTAGAGGAGAGGTGATTGAATTCCAGGTCTTTGGGGATTCTTTGGTTATCAATTGGTTGAATGGAGCTTTAAGATGGAAGATTTTTTTTTGCAACCCATTATCGAGTAGCAGAAGATAATCAAGGCACAGTTCTTGAAGATATCATTCCATCATATTACAGATAATTTAAGCAGAGGCTAATGGACTGTCTAAATATGGCTTGCTGATGATGCAAAACTATGGTTTAGCATGGGAAAACAGTTATAGTGTAAGCTTATAGGAGAGGTCATTGCAAGAACTGGGTCCATGAATTTAGTATATATATATATATTATCACATAGAGATCTCAGTCAAGTAGTGTCTTGTGCTTTCGTTCTTCAGTCCCTCGGGTCCACCTTATTTAGTATCATTTCAAACATTTGTACAAACTTTGTGAGCTGATAGGTACTCCAATAATAAATTGAAAAAAATAAGATTAAGACTTGCAGATTCAACATGTACTATTAGAAAAGTTCACATGATCCCTTCCTATTATCACTTTTTACTTCTTTTGATGCATGTGAAATAATTATTTAGGTTGACCTTAAGTACCACCGATAGATCTGCTGAATTTACACCATATGAAAATACTAAACACTATTGATGGGAAAATAATTGCCTCTTTTATTATTCAAAGCATCCATTTTACCTATATATTGTTCATAAACATTAAAATTTTAATATTATAGGAATGAAAAAACATCTTGCACAAAGAAATAATTAGATCATACTAGCAAGACAAGAACCTTCAAATTATTAATGACACCATTTTGAAGAGATGTGGATAATGGGCATTTAACACATGCCTCAATCTTGATAAAATATAAAATTTTGAATGATTGATTTCATGTAAATGTACTCCACAACATGATATATTGTGATATGTGTATGCACATATTTTCTCAAGCTCCAAATAGAAGAAGGTTTGAGAACTAAGGAAAAATATGTATGATGTTACTTTCTTACAAATTTGAGAAAGCCTCAAGGATTACAATCAAAATCTGGAAATTTCGTCCTGGTGGAATGTGATACATGCTTGGATTTGTATAATTCCTCGATGCTTGTTTAAGATCTAGGTAAATGTGAATGAATAAAAAATTCCTTTCATTGTTCTATATTGGATTCCCATTCTCTCTAAGTTATAAAAGGCAAGTTAAAACTAGATTAGACTAAGGGACAACATATTCCATTGCCAAACTTTAACCTTACATGGAATTGCACTACACTTGTTTTGTACTTCCACATATTATGAGGGCATTCCAATAGAAATTTCAATGTTGTTGAATACACTGGCATTGGTTAGTTTTAGAAAATTTCTCTTTTTCAAATTTGTTTTTTTCGTGAAATAATATTTCCAACTAAGAGGATAAATACTTGGCATGTTGAGGACATAGTGGTGTTATTTCTTGCCTGTATTTGTGATTTATTAGTATTCCACCACTAATAACTTCATTACGTAGTTGTCTGTTTAGTAGTATATTACAATAGTGACTTGTTAAAGGAAAATTATCCCAATCTGTTTGAACGTCATAAATTGGAAGGAAAATTATCTTTGAATTAGAAAAATGGAATATATTCTGAAAAATATGTTTTCTGATCAAATATAGGCATGTTTCCTAATCATTAAAAACAAAAGGCATGACAATAAAGAACGATTTTCGACATGATGAATTACAGGACTCTCCAGCTCAAACATAAGTTCACATATTCAGTTTAGTATACATCAAAGAAAAATGAATGAGTAACATTAATTTTTATTTGAATATTTATAGAATAATTTTAGAAATTTTAAATGGAAATTGTGTGTGCTAATCTTGTTTAATTAATTACAGGGAAAACAAGGGGCATACATAATTTGTTGGCTTATGGGAATTGGATTCATTTTCCATTGTAATAGTACGTTGATAATTTAATATTACTATATTGAAGCTATATTCCCAGTTAGTATCACAATTTACAAATTCTTGTCTTATTCTTTTTTATTTTCTTGTTGTAATATTTTGTCAGCAATACTTTGCTTCACCCATTAGATTTCTATTGACCAGTTTTATTGTTGAAGTGTCACTACTTCTTAGAGATAACTAGAGGAAATGATACAACTACAAAAGTGGAGGATGAGACATTCTTAGTATAAATTTCTAGCTCTGTTGTATTTATTTGTTAAATTTTATTTGCTTTGTTTATACAGGCCACTTGGCCACATAGTGGCCACTATTTCCCAACTGAAGAAAACTTGTTCGAGTTTCTTTCTTTTATGGCAAAAAGTGGCATTAAAAATATTGTTGATGTTGAGGTATATATCGTATAAATCCTTTATAGTCTACTTTAGTTTATATTCTAGCGTTAATCGACTTTCATGTCATATACTCTACATTGTAACTTTTTTGTTTTATTTTTTCTTTGCAAAAAATGGATTCAATATTGATGGTAAGAAGCAAGGATTGAAGAAAGAGGAGAACAATAACACTAGGGTGACAAATAGAGAGAAGAGTATTGGTCTAGTGGTACCCTTAGAGCCAATATCCCACATAAGACACACACATAAAGACCGATGGTCAAGTCTTTAGAGTTGGTGAATTCACTTGCAATGCCTTGGCAAGACAATGATAATTTTTTGAAGTGATGAAACAATATTTCATCTGTAAATTGTACTCAACTAATATTAAGTTGGAAACTCATATTGTAATATTTGACATTTTATATAATATAATTTATGCGGTTGAAATTATTTTTATTTGCACTTGATATTACTTGGTATTGTAATTAACATATGTAACTTTTCGTTTTCATATTAGATGAACATGTAAATTGTATGACATTTTTTTAAAATTTAGTTGCAAAATCATACTAATTAATTTATGTTTATTAATAATGACCACATAAAATAAATCTAAATCTATTAAATTGGTAGTTTATGTTTATTAATGATGAGCACAAATAAAATGAATATACGACTAAATTAGTTGCATATAACGATTGTTAATGAAAGTAAATGAAATGGATATAAACTACTAAAGTAGTCATTTATATAATGAATATGAAACTACAAAAAATAAACAACTATTGCAAATGATAAATTTTTTACTACGAATGACGACCGAATTTTGCATATATACAACTATTAGTAGCTAATTTACAGTATCTTATGACACGGCCATAATTTAGTTATATTTATTTTGTCATTAATTGGTTTCAAACGATCACTAAATTTTGCATATATATGAATATTAGTAGCTAATTTACAGTATCTTATAACACAACCAGCATTTTGGTCATATTTATTTTGTCATTAATTGGTTTCCTTGAGTGATCATTTAGTAATATTTTTGTTACATATTTGGTCATTAATTGTTGCAGTTAATGACTAAATCAATAACCAAATAAATGACCAAATATACTACTAGAAAACAAAATTGAGACAACCAATTAATGACTAAAAGTTGGTTGCGTTATAATATACTGTAAATTAGTTACTATTGATCATAGACCGAAAAATAGTCGTTTATATGCAAATTTTAGTCATTTTTTTAGTAATTAATTAATAATTTTGTACTAGTGTTTGTTTTAATTAGAAAAGGGTTTTCTCTTGGTTTTATGTGACTTTCAATTGATCATATGTACCATGTTGAGAAATGGGAAAGAATAATGTGTGACATTTATCTTGCAAAAATTGAAGCTGAATGAAAGGATACAAAGTTTAACCAAGATACCATTCACTTTGGTAAAGGCAGAGGAACATCATAAAAATATGCCTAAAAATAAACCATATACAAAGTTTGAACATAAGTAATATATGGATTTTTATTTTGCAGATATGTTCTTTTTTATACCTAAGATATCACAGGAATAAAAATATTGATATTATAGAAATTGTTTGAGGACCTCATTCAGGTCAATTTTTCTGATGTATAACTTGATTGATATAATCTCATGTGTTAGGAAGGCTTTATCTATGAATTGATATGTTCCTGAAACAAATTAGATTCAAATTTTATAGATATAAAAGATAAAAATAGATGATAATGTCGTCATTTGATTGTTTCTTCACTCTACTATGGGTAGGTTACAGGAAATGTTATTGGAAAAAGCATGGGGAGACAATGCAGAGCATGTCTTGGATATGATTAATTTACTGTTATAGATCCTTCAGGCACCTGAGTCATCGACTTTGGAAATGTTTCTAGTAGGGTTTCCTACTATTTTTAATGTTGTGAATCTTTCACCTCATGGTTATTTTGGGAAAGAAAATGTTTTAGGAATGTCAGGAAAGACATCAGTGGACATGTAAACAATTTTTTTTATAATTGCAATGTCCATTACATGATATCCTCTCTTTATTGTTTGATTCTATTTTGAACATTTCTTATTATTTTGTTTTGTCTTTTAGCTATGAAATTTAAAATACTTGGTATCATGTCCATTTAAAAAATAACCAAACCTTGAATGTTAAATAAGTATTAGACGATATTTATTGGAATCCTTATAGGCTATTTTGTGTTGAAATATTTTCATGACTACCAGAAAAGTTTACTTTCATGTTGTTATTTGAGCACATGTTGATTATATACTTTACCAAGTTCAGGCATTAGAAAATGAAATGTTGTTCTGAATAGAATGACAAGGATTAAATATTACACCTCAGATTATTTGTTTTCACAAGTTATCTACAACTTGAGATTTTTAGCATGTAACTTAGTTAACATGATTGTGCCTAAGCTTTCTTAGAAGGTTGAATACTAATTTATTAAGTTGCTCTTTTCTATAGTGATATTTTATTTTCTTTATTTATACAGATAATGTGGCCACTACCGCCCAACTAAAGAAAACCTGTTCGAGTTTCTTACTTGTCATATGGGGAAAAATGGTCTTGACACTGTTGATGTTGAGGTATATGTCATGTAAACTCTTTATAGTAAACTAGTTTAGTTTATATTCTAGCGTTCATTTTATTTCATGTCTTACATTCTTTATTTTATTTTCTTTTGTTCAGAAAAAGAACTCACTATTGATGGTAAGAAGCAGGAATTGAAGAAAGATGAAAGAAATAACACTGGAACGACAAATGAAAAAAGAGAGAGAGAAGACAATTAGACTATTGATACCCTTAGATCCAATATATTGCATAAGACACACACATAGAGACTGATAGTCAAGTCTTCAGGGTTGGTGAATTCACTTGCAATGCCTTGGAAATACAATGATAATGTTTTGAAGTGATAAAACATAATTTCATGTGTAAATTGTAGTCCAACAAATATTAAGTTGGAAACTCATATTGTATTACTTTAACATTTCATATAATATAATTTTTGTGGTTGAAATGATTTATAGTTGCACTTGATATACTTTAGTATTGTAATTAACATATGCAACTTTTCGTTTTCATATTATATGAATGTGCACACAGTGTATGACATTTTTTAGATTTGGTTGCAAAATAATATTAACTAATTTATGTTGATTAATAATGAACACAGAAAATGTAATATTCAAAATTAGGAACAGCTCATGAAACATGCATCAAAAACGCATGTCCAGCAACATATGCAATAAAATACTGAAATGGACCCTTGGATACCATAAGATAATCAATATAAAATATAAATCCAAGAATAGAGCTGAAACAAAGAAAACTATGAGGGTTAAACAAATCTCCCACACCTAGGATTGCCAAAAAGTGTTAAAACACCAAGACTGCAAAACGTCAGAGCAGCTGCTCTAGGGATTGCGCAGTATAAGAAAGGGTTTACACATAAAATCATAGGATAAAAATAAATCTACTCATGTATTAATAAATAATTCTGAAGAACAGAGATCTAAGCTCCTTATACAAAATACAAAAGAAACCAGCAAGGGTTTCTTGTCAAACACTCTGCATACAAATTGTGATATTCAGTAATTTACTGAATCACCACTGAAACACTAAAGAAAATGAGTGTACAAGGCTGAAAGGATGTCTGATTTGATGTATATCCCTCAAGGGCTTCCTCCAATTAAAGGATGAACCTCTCAATCACAAGGAAACTCAACAACGGAGCCACCAAATCATGCAATGAACATTGCCTCCAAAATAATGCATTCCCTAGCAGAAACAATGCTAGGTATGTATGGGAAATGTGTGGTCTGATACCAAATATCTTAAATAAGCTCTGGAGCTCTCCAAAAATATCTCTCAAGTGAAGGAAACCTTCCTCTAATGAGAAACTAGCTTAGAAGCCGGGATTCCAATCCCTTCCACTGTTGCACCCATTAACACTGCACAATCTTTGGCAAAGCTGTGCTGATGAAGAAGGCTGAAGCTTGGCTTGAAAACATGATGTGGAATGATGAATTAAAACTCTCCCAATGAGGCTACTCAAAGGAAAGAGGTGGGATTCCCACCCGAGAACACCCAGTGCTAAACAACACTGCAGCTTTGCTAAGCAGCAAAGCAACAACAAGTATTGGCAGACAAGAATAATGAACTAGAACATGAAGAATAATTTTTCCGTTCTCTTCCTTATATAATATATGAGTTTTCTTGCCCTTGGCCCCACTCATTCAGGTCATCTCCATCCAAAGATGCATCTCCCTCCAAAATTGTGTTATTCCTCCTTGGATTCCTCCTCCATTAAAACTGCATTGTTGACTTAGTCAAAGTAGCTTGATCTTAACCCTGTTCACACATGGAAGTTTTTTATTGAGTGAGAAAGAGTGTCCCATTTCACATTTGAAGTGTTTTATTCCTCCTTAGGAGACTTATGGGATTTTCTCCTCATTTATTCATCGACTGGAGATGTTGCTAACTCTATTGTTCCATTTAGCTTGAAGGCTAAAATTTTGGAACATTATAGTCCTCCCCTCCAAAATATTTGCTTGACCTCAAGAAAATGCATAAGGAGAAAAAAATTTCTCCCCTATTCCTCATGTGGCCTCCCATCAATATCCTCCATCACTACATCAAGAGAATATGCAAATAGACTGTCATCCAATGCTTCCTCCCAAGTGTGCAAAACCAAAGTGTTTGCATCAATAAAAGGTGGAAAGTGTGAATGGAAACCTGCTAGCTATCTCTTGGCCTCCACAAAGTAGGAGTGATTATCATCACGGTGAATGAGTACCTCCCTCACCCATGCTATCATCCAAATGAAGTGAGTCACCCTCCATCATGGCAACTCATGAAAAGTCTCCTCCATTTTGTGCTCTTAAAATGTAGGTGGGATGAATAAATGAAAATGATAGGCAAGAGAGCCTATCCCATGCTATCCTCCTCTCCACTTATGATAAGTGTAGAGGGCATGTTGTTCTTGGGTTGCAACATGATTTCCCTCCAATGGAAAGAAGAAGATTGAGTCTCCAAAGACTCTTCCTCCATAATCATGAGACATGTCAACCCAAACCATTCCATCCAAGATGAATGGAACATCACCACCATTTGGTATCCAAATCAGAAAAATGATGAAAGTTATGTGCAATTTTGGATTGTACCAAAGGTTCTCCAAGCGGATTTTACGCAATCTCCCCAACTGATGTTTGAGAATGTCATGTGGCAAGTGCTTCTGCAACAAGTTACAAGATTTATATGTTTGTCCTTCCAACATGGGGAAGTAAGCATCAATGTATATCAACTGTACATAGATGAAATAACAATACACTTGTCCAAATTCATGTATTTATGGGCTAATATCATCATAAGCATTCGCCCTAAAGTGACCATGAAATCCAAAAATACTCTTGCTCTCTTGAAGAGCAATGAACTATCTACACATGGTGAGAAAGTACAAAGACTCCATAGAGTAATCAACAAATACATAAATTTATTTCATACCATGCATCATGTGTGAGCTGAAGGCGAGGTCCATGAGTGAGCCCTCCCATAAGAATCTCCTCATAAAAATCTGCAAAAGGAGAGGGTGCATACTCCCTTTGGAACACTCCATCAATAGATACATGCTCTCAAGTGACAGCGTTGTAGGCCTTAGTAGCAAGGCTCTTGTCACTCCATGACTTCTCCCTTTTACATTCCATATGCCAAAGCCATCCACTATCATGCTTCTATGTGAGAAGATCTTTTTCCTACATGGAAGTCTCTCATGATCCTTCAATGCTGAAGGGTAGCCTCCTTTCACCATGAATGTGCCCTCCTTCCTTCCGGGAATATCATGAAAAGTATGGGAAGAATTTTTCCCATGCTCTCCCAAGTGTAACCATAGCAACAACACCTTTTGTTGCTGCCTCATTTATCCCTCATACAAGCCATGAAGCAAGATCATGATAGTCAACTTGTATGATGCCCCATATAAATAAGTCCTCTACTGCTCTATCATATGGGTGCCATGCCATCCAATTGGTTTTTCTCTCCATACAAAGCTTCCCTTAAGTAAAAACACATCAACAATACATGGAAGCAACATACAATAAAAATAAGTTTCCAAATGGCAACCTGAGTGTGAATCATGGTCCCTCTCATGGAATCAGCACAGTGCATCCTTGGCCTGCATCAAAATAAGAAATAACAAGTGCTTTTCCAACCACTTGTTTTTTGCCACAGTCATCTCATAAGATGAAAACATGAAGTTACAAGTTGGTGCCAATGGTGAACACCGAGATACCTGTGGCTTCCCCCACAAACCATCAAAAAGATAGCTAAAGTCAATGCTACAAGTAGCTACAAGTACATCATCGTACAATATGCAAGAAGAGATGATTCTTCTTGTTACATCATGCTGCTCAAGTAAGTAAAAGAAGTACAATGCAAAATATGAAATTATACCTCCTCCATCATGTACTTGAGGTCTTGAGCTCACATGGCTCAACTAGAAATTTTTCCTCACTCCCAATTAGTAGAACTGTGGTTGTGATCTCCTCTCTATCACCATCTAGGCTATGCATCTCTCCATATGCTGAAATATGTCATGCTGAATTCCCTCCCAAGTGAACTCCTCCATCAAACAAAAATATGCTCAAAGTGCATAGAAGAGAAGTCCTCATGTGCAGCATGTTGCAGCTTCTCCTTGCCCTCACTGCACAAATCTTGCCCTCACTGCACAAATCAGTCTGCCTCTTCCTTGCATTAGCTTTCTAAAATAGAGAAGGGTGTGTTCTTCTCATCAACTGATGTTGCTCTTCCTCCCTACCTCCTCTTTCCAGCTGCAATGCTGCAAAATCATGCTTCTCGCTGATTATGCTTGGACCTCCAAGTATGAGATCCTGGGGAACTTCTTCTAAAGATATAAGAATCCCCGTTGTTGGAGCATATGCTCCTCCTCCCTCTGCATGAGGCACTAGATGTGTTGGAGATGTGACAGTGTTTTTGCCATCTTCTTCTTCATCAATGTGTGTAGGCAACATCTCCATAGTTGGATCCTCTTGTGAAAAGGAGGTCCCCGTGCCCTCTTGTTCAAGAATATGAACTAGAGATCTTGCTTCTGGAAAATTGTAGTGCAAGATATCAGCTCCTCCCATGGTTTTCTGAAATGGAGTTTTCTCCATCGCATGAAAGGGTTTTGTTTTCTCAAGTTTTCCTCGCTCATGTGTCTCAGGAATTTTTTCACCAAACCTCTCCGTCAATGTTTTTATGAATCTTACATAAGAGAAAGTGTTGGCATTCTTTAAAGAACAAGATTCAAAAATCCACCATGTATGACCCTTACCTCTTAAATGCAGCGCTGCAATTCTGATGGCTTCTCCTTCGGAAATATGGTGTCACTGCAAATAGGAATCTAGCTCCTTCACCCAGGCTACAGTTGAACATGTAGGTGATTCGGAAAAAGTAGATAGAAGAAATATAGCTGCATCCTGTTGCTTGCTCTTCTCCACCTGTATCTTGAAAAAATCTTGGAAATCACTATTACCTCTAAAACTCTTAGTTTGAGATTCATACTCCTACAACAAATCATTAAGTATTCTCCTCTTAGGCATTTTCCCTCCTCCCATCCATCTCAAGATAGCTCTGGGCACTTGACTGCGCTGTGCATCATGGAGTGTAGCTACATGCTCACACTTACCATGTGAAAATATAGATTCATCTCTAGATTCAACCTCCTTTGGAGATCCCATCTCCAATCTCATTCTCTTCAGCTCTCCTTAAAAGCTCTATGTAGATTTTGGAAGAAGCCTTGTAAGATTGTATTCCTTCCTTCCTGCACATACTAAAAATTTCTAGCTTTTTTCAATCTCTCCTTCTTCTAATAGCTAGATCTCACAGGCTGAGCCATAGATCATGCTTTGATACCACTGTAATATTCCAAATTACGAACAGCGCATGAAACATGCATCAAAAACACATTTCTAGCAACATATGAAATAAAATACTGAAATGGAACCTTGGATCCCATAAGATAATAAATATGCAATCTAAATCCAATAATAGATATGAAAAAAAGAAAACTAGGTGAGTTAAACAGATCTCCCACAGCTAGGATTGCCAAAAAGTGTTAAAACCCCAAGACTGCAAAATGTTGGAGTAGCTGTTCAAGGGACTGCACAGTCTAAGAAAGGGTTTGCACATAAAATAATAGGAGAACAATAGATCTACTCATGTATTGATAAATAATGCTGAATAATATAGATCTAAGCTCCTTATACAAAATACAAAAGAAGCCGATAAGGGTTTCTTGTCAAACACTCTACATACAAATTGTGATATTCAGTAATTTACTGAATCACCACTGAAACACTAAAGCACATGAGTGTACAAGGCTGAAATGATGTATGATCTGATGCAGATTCCTCAAGGGCTTCCTCCCATGAAAGGTTGAACCTCTCAATCACAAGGAAACTCAGCAATGGAGCCACCAAATCATGCAATGAATACTGCCTCCAAAATAACACATTCCCTAGAAGAAACAACACTGGGAGTGTATGGGAAGTGTGTATTCTGATACCAAATATCTGAAATAAGCTCTAGATATTTCCAAAAAAATCTCTCAAGTGAAGTAAACCTTCCTCCAATGAGAAACTATCTTATAAGCTAGGATTCCAATCCCTTCCACTGTTGCACCCAGTAACATTACACAATCTCCGACAAAGATGTGCTGATGAAGATGGCTAAAGCTTGGCCTAAAAACCTGATGTGGAATGATGAACGAAAACTCTCCCAATAAGGCTCCTCAAAGGAAAGAGGTGGGATTCCCACCCGGGAACACCCAGTGCTAAACAACACTACAACTTTGTTAAGCAGCAAAGCAACAACAAGTCTTGGCAGACAAGAATAATGAACTAGAACATGAATAATAATGTTTCCATCCTCTTCCTTATATAATATATGAGTTTTCTTGCCCTTGGCCCCACTCAAGTAGGTCATCTCCATCCAAATATGCATCTCCCTCCAAAATTGCATTATTCCTCCTTGGATTCCTCCTCCACTAAAACTGCGTTGTTGACTTAGTCAAAGCAGCTTGATCTTAACCCTGTTCACACATGGAGGTGTTTCATTGAGCTAGAAAGAGTATCCCCTTTCACATTTGGAGTGTTTTATTCCTCCTTAGGATACTTATGGGA
The DNA here is from genome assembly GCA_034641835.2 of Pinus albicaulis. Lineage (NCBI taxonomy): Eukaryota > Viridiplantae > Streptophyta > Pinopsida > Pinales > Pinaceae > Pinus > Pinus albicaulis. The sequence continues at coordinate 77,949,879 of CM076571.1, read as the reverse complement.
TTTTCTCCTCATTTATTCACTGGCTAGAGCTGCTGCTAACTCTAATGTTCCATTTAGCTCGGAGGCTAAATTTTTGGAACATTACAGAAAATCAATATCGAACTACTAAATTAGTAGATTATATTGATTAATGATGAACAAAAATAAAATGAATATAAAACTAAATTAGTCATTTATAATGATTATTAATAAAATTAAATGAAATGAATATAAATTACTAAATTAGTCATTTATATAATGAATATGAAACCACCAAAAAATATGAATGACTACATCAAATGATAAATTTATAATTACAAATGAGGACTAAATTATGCATATATATATGACTATTAGTAGTTAATTTACATTATCTTATAACATGAAAAAAATTTAGTCATATTTCTTTGGTCATTAATTGGTTTCAAACATTGACTAAAATTTGTATATATATGACTATTATTAACTAATTTACAATATGTTATAACACGACCAACATTTTGGTCAAAATTTTCTCGGGTGATCATATAGTTATATATTTTGTTGTATATTTTTCATTAAGTGTTGCAATTAATGACTAAATTAACGACAAAATTTATGACTAAATATACTACTAGATGATGAAATTTAGACAACCTATTAAAGGCTAAGCTAAAAATGACTAAAAGTTGGTCACGTTATAAGATATTGTAAATTAGCTACTACTCGTCATCGACTGAAAAATGGTCCTTTATATGAAAATTTTATTCGCTTTTTTAGTAATTAATTAGCCATTTTGTACTAGTCAATAGACCCTCATTTTATTGTAATGTGGAGAAAAATACCTACTGTGGGAGTTGCGCACAAGAAGCACAACTCTGATAGATCCACAAGAATGGAGCCAATGGTCCTTACTGAAGGGGACATCAATGAGACTAGTGACAAAATGCTAAACGTCACCAAGGACTTGTGGAGCAACATTGAAGATCAATACAATGTTGTATTGACAAAGTTACAATAGGGAATCAATGAATTTAAAGTACAAGCAAGCGCGGTCCAAGCGAGCATGGCACAATAGAGTGTGGCACAAGAGAGCATGACTCAAGCGAGTGTGGTCCAAGGAAGGCAAAAAGTGCACTAGTTAGAAGTAATTATTGAGGTTCGTGTTCTGTAGGTACTTGGAGGGGCACTACATTTTTAGAACATAGAGGATCATGAGCATGCAAAGAATTGGAAGACCCTTAGTTTGAATCTTGTTGTGCTACCAATCTAGACACTGCATGGTTTTCACCAGGGGGTTACAGATCAACTGATGGTGCACAAGCAGCGCGCCTTAATGATCATTAAGTAATTAAAGTGGTAAAAAAAGGATCTCTTCAATGACACGGACCAGGCACCCAAGGACCATGATGAGGTGACTCAGCACAGGCAACAGTTGGAGGTGATTATCACCAAGATGTGCAGTGAGCTTTCCAAGCTCTAGATCCAAGCTGAGGCAGCCCTAGAGGAAAATATTGTAAAGTGCGCCACAACAATCAAAGATTCCATGAATGGCATGCAAAGGGTTAAGTTTGAGCTTCAAATGTAGAATAATGAGCTGTAGATCAAGTTGCATCCAAAAACACTACCAGAGATGCAGGAACAATGGAAATATATATATATATATATATATATATATATATATATATGAAGGATGCATTAGAAGGTATCTCAACGGCAATCAAGAACTGTGGTAAGCTATTCCAAGACACTATGAAGATTTGGACCTCGTTGGAAGAGGATCCCATTGTTAAAAAAATTGAAGACGAGATTCTAGAAAAGAAAAAATAGTTTGATGAGATCAAAGTAATGACGAGGACCCTCGCACCTGCACATTGATTTTCCTGCCTATAGGAAGGAAAGTATCTCCAAAGATAGATTGAGGAGTAGTGATGAAAAGAATAAATGATCACAACGCGAACCTAGACTTGGCAGGAGGAGGCCATCGAGTTATCATAGATTTTATATACTAAGCTTAAGGAGATGAGAATTGAGTAGAAAATTGTGCTTCAAAATATCGCAGGGTGGACTATGGAGAAGTTATTGGAATAAGTGCAAACATATTTTACAAGGATGGTTCAGCCACTAAAGGATGCCAACATCAGCATTAAAGAAAAGGCTGAAGGCACACCAGCTGAGTAACATGGAATGAGTCACATGTGAGTGTCAGGGGACGGTTAGGTAGGGCCCAAATTGGTCCAGTTTTGAGTTAAAGGCTCCACATTTTAAGGAACTGGAGTGCGTGATCCAACAGAAATAAGTCAATCACGCAGATTTTAAAGTATTTTCATGGATTTTTAGTAGTCATAGGGGCTTTGGGACAAGTCAAAGACACTCTTTTTGTAACTGGATCAGGTTGTTTTTGAATATTTTTATCTCTGCCCATGGTTTGCATACCATGGTATTGTAGGAAATAAATCTATATAAGGAGATTTCTTAGTGAGTCAAGTTTGAGGTTATGGTATGATAAGATCGATCTATGTATGAACTGAGTCTGTAATTCTTCTGATGTTTTTGTGTTTTTGGGTCTAAGGGAAGGCTCCATAGCTATTTGTGTAGAGGTCTTAGGAAGTATGTAGTTGTGTGTGCAGGCCCCTATAGTTTTGTGCATAGGGTGATAAGCTTTGTGACTGAAGGATCTTTCATAATAAAAGGATGATTTGAAGACATATTTGTATAGTTCTTATGTATTTATATATTATCTTTTTTTATGAGTTATCTAGTTTGGATTAGGGTTTTGCTATATATTTACTCAGCAATTTCATTGCGAGGGCTTAAATTTTGTTTTGTATGTTGAATATGGCATGTTAGAGTAGAAAGGTGCAGTGTGCAAGGAGATTAATAGATTAATTGAACATATTTTTTCATAACAACTTAACGATTCAACAAAGATCTCATTGAGCCCTAAGTAGAGATAAGAAATAAAGACAAAATCCATAGTCCCTCTATATGGAGAAACCTGGTTCTATCATCCCCTAATATTTCCTCAGGTGATATTGTGGTCTACACAGTATATCGTTGCCAAAAGGGAGTGTAATAGAGGGTTTTGTTGGTTCGTGTAATAAACTTTGAGCTTGGGTCTAACCCCCTCAATCCAAAAATATGCACCCACAAGTCCTCTGGAATTCCTTCCCTAATCGATCTGGCTTTACATTCTTCCAGGTGTTTCCAAGGGTCAGAGCTCCCATGTACTTCATGAAGTTGTGTGGGTAATGCTATAAATGCCCAAATATGACTTTCATCATTGTATTAATATCCTGCCATTATCTGAGATGGTTTTGGTGGGATCCCCACCACCTTATTGGTGTTTCTTGTAAGGTGACATATATTAAGGGAACTTTGTGTTATTTAGAGACAATTTCATCAATTTTGATAAGGAAATCATTAGAAAATCCCATACCATTGAAAAAAGGGAATTCGAGTACCTTAGTCCTAACCCAGTTGATACAATGGATTGTGGCATTATGCCCGGTGTTCATATTGTACCCACCCCACCTCCATTCATCGCAAGTAGCCTTGAATCCAACCTCCAAGCTTTGAATAATCCTCCAATTGATCGATCCTTCTACCATTGGATTGATATAGTATTCTCTTCTCCCCACTATCTATTGGTACATATGATCCAACATTCAGAGTATTCCTTTTCATATGTTGGCTCGGTGAACCTCGGTCCATGTTATGGGTATATGGGATGGATCACTCTAACTCCCTCCACTTCAAGTGTTATAAACTCCTTCGTTAAATCAATTATCATGTATTTCTCTAAGGCCTAGTTTATTCCAAGAAATGCCCGATAGGGGTCTAATAATATCTACTACTTCAAATTCAACATAGGTTTTCACCCTTGATACGTCAAATTATACATCCTCTAGCCTTCCAAGTGAAAGAATACAATATTGATTCATCATACATAAATGAATTAGAGAAAACGCTAACTTTGGCCTTCCCAGGGCTTCCCAAACTTTTCTTGGTAAGATATTCACATCTGAGCCCAAGTCTAACATTGTATCCTTTATTTGAAACCCCTCAATCTAAGAATCAATGCAAAAATCCCTTCTTGTTCTTCTTGTTCCTTCGCACCCTCCTGTAGTGACTTTGAGGTAAGTTGGTAGAAAAGAATCCTTCCTTGGCCACTCCCTCCTTGAAAACATATTTAATACTTTCCCACAACTTTCTGAGCATTTGATCATCATTCAAAGTTTATATAAATAGCCTAAACCATTCCTTGATGGGTAAAGTATTGGATTATGATAGGTTTTGGCTCCTAGCTCTTCAAAACCATGGTTTTATCCTTAAGTTCTATCGCCTCAAGTCAATTTCTTAAAATTCTCTACGAATTATTTGTAGTACTGCTTCTATTGTTCAGAGTCATATGAGTATTTTGTTGAAGCTGATTTTATGATTTTGGGATGTTTAGTGGCTTCAATGTCAACTCCAGTCTTCTTCCCTCCACTGGTGACTATGTTCACATTTGATAGGGGAGTTGTCTCTTACATCCTTATCTCAATATTTATTAAATTTGATCGCCTTTGGAGGTTTTGTGATTCCCATCTGGTGATCGACTCTGGACAGTATTCTGTTGCATCTGTGTTAACCTTGCACTCATAGCACCAAAGTCTTCTAGGTAGTGAGAAGTCTCTTGCAACATAACCTTCCTTATCACAGTTGTATCTATGGACTAGGTATATGTCTCCTACTCTTCCCCACTTTGGTCCTATGCCCCCTTTTCGTTGAGGAGTCTCATTGATTCGAGAGGTTGATCAATCCAATGATGAGCTAGGGCATCCAATGCTCTACACTAATCAATATGGTGATTTGGTGAAGCACAAAATTCACAAAAGGTATCCTTTAGAATGTTGGAATACTTATATAGAATTATACAGAGACAAGGGAGATTCCCATAGATTATGCACATTTCACAATACTTATTTGTTGTTGCACCCTATTCGCGCGGAAATGAATAAAATTAAGTGTGCCATGTGTATAAACCTTGCTTCTGGATCTGGGTAACTCCTCCAGTGGTTAAATATGTGGATGGCCTCACTGGTGCAAAGGGAATGATCGAGCCCTACAACCTTGGCTGCTCCGTAGCGGGATTCCCCTTAACAAGTTGGTAAAACATACATGCGGTTACGTAGGTCGTGTCATTTGTAAGTCCCCAAAATTATCTGTTAGATCTATAATTTGATGTTACATACCTAATATAGAGTGGGCATGTGAGGTTGCTCCCCCTGGTATTCACATGGGTATACTTCCATAGCCTTGATTCGAGTCACCTTATCTAAGGCATCTTGTAGAGTATAAATTATTTTTTTAGTCAACAACATGCGAGTAGGGGGTAATAATGATTTAATGAACCAAAATCGGTTATTATTTGGGTGAATTGGGTAGCTCAACTTTCCAATCGCTTCCTTAATCCTATGCATTAGCTCTCGATAATTTTCCCCTTCTCGCTACTTGATGGCCCATAACTACGACAACCCCTGCTATTTTTTCTGTGGAAGATTAAATTCATGCATAAATTCTCATTTGACCCCATCCACCATTAGATTCTAGTTCAATTTATACCACTTGATAAACCATCTCAATTATCTTTCTCGAAGATTGGTTTGGAATTAAATAAAATTTACGACATTTGGAGTGTGGGGGTCCCTCCATGTGGCTTAACACATATACCAATGATGCTCTACATCTTCATTCCCCCAACCAGAGAACTTGGGATACCTGGTGAAGGATCCCACCATGTTTGGTTGACCTTGTGGGAGGATTGGAAATCCACGTGAACTAGGGTGAAATGATCCTTGTAGGTGTGTACTACTATTACTAGTTTTATTTTTAATGATACTAACTTTGTAGGTAGCATGCACACTATGAAGCTTTATGAATTTGATTGACTTCGAAAAAAATTGATCAGGGTTATGATAAAGTACTAGGTGGAGTTTGGGGGAGATACTATTAAGTTGCACCAAGGTGAATCATTACCCATAGCGAACACATTAGTCTCAACATACATTTTTATCATGGTGAAGTGCATGTCATAATTTGAGCCTTCCTCGAGGCCTACGAATCCCATTCCATCTGTTATTCCCATATCTGCTGGCAGGGTCGGGTCCTTGTCACTTCTCTAACTGAGTGTAGCTAGGGTCGTATCTTATATTCCTAATAGGTCAACCTCCCCTCTATCTATAACCTCATCACTCCATAAATTCAGTCGACTTCATTCTCTTTCTCTCTCTCTCTCCTGGGTTTCGTAACATCTCTCCCGCTTGGTGTAGATATTTTAGCCTTATATTGATCTCCCGTAGAACTCTCTCCCACCATTTTAAAATTTGTGTGCTCTCCTTTGTGGCCTCAAATATATATACCTCCGAAAGTCATCTGCGTCCATTTATTTGATATTTTCATAGCTCCCCAATTGGTAGAATCCCTCCCTTTATGTCATTCCCCTAGTACTAGGATTTTTAGCTGCCATGGGTGGGTTCTGGAACACCATCAAGTTCTCTTCCACCATCAAGACCTTAAACTACGACGGGATTTCCCTTATTAGTATTCCCCACAACCCCGAACTGAACATGACCTTAACCTTAGAGAAGGATTGATGACCTTTTGTAATGTATCCCTCTAAAGTCATCTGCACCCAAAAGTCTATAGCTCACATCAGATCTGTATCAAGCCAATGTAGCTCAATAATATCTACTTGATTCTAGGTACGACGAGGTTAGTTATGTCTACTGATATTTCCTTTTACTTTCAATATATGAAACCAATTGCAGATCTCCTCTCAGAACTTGCACTAAAATAGATAGTATTGATTCTAGCAGGTTCCTCGTACATAATTTCTTCCTTCAACTGCTTCACCCATTGTCAACAGATTTGAGCTTGTTGAGAGGCGAACTGTTCTACTTGTTCATTCCACCAATATTTTAGTTCCTTCTTAAAGATCCTTAACATAATATTCCAAACCTCTTTGGAATTTTTTAGGTCCTGACAAGGAAACCATTTTTTATGAAAAAATAATGCATGGGGTGATATCCCAGGCTTGAGCACAGGAGCCAAAAAAATATTTATTGTATTCTACAACAACACCAACATTTTCACCTTATTAAGGATGAGTAAGGCGTCTCACCCAAGGCATGTCGTGGCCTGAGCTAGTTAAGGGGTTGGAATCATATGTAGGAATGAAACACATGGAGATTATAAATATCGAATAAGCTCTTAAATTACAACAATTAGAGTCCCAACCATAAAAAATCAAACGCATTTAGAGGAGTTATATCACAAAGGTACAAGCATATTAAAATTTTGGAAAAATATGCATAATACGATACAAAACAGTACACATATATCCTTGTAATCTCTTGTTCTATTTACTCCCGCAACATTACAACCTTAAAACGTTTCACTTAGAAAAAAGGCCTCGTAGACATAAAAAGAAACTAACCTGTTAGAGAAATATAGAAATAAGATAATAAATAATAAATTCGGCTCGAATGGCTCCATCAGAATATTTCATGTCTTTCTTTGACTCTCTCCTTCTTAGCTCCCCCACCCCCCCCCACCCCCCCCCCAAAAAAAAACCTTCTTAAACTATGTGCTCACTTTCACTACTACTTATCCCTCAGGTTCTCTACCCTTTTCCTATTTTAGCTGCCTCTATTTCTCCGCTTCCAATGTTCCTCTAAGATCAGTTGTGCTTGCCTATGTCCTGGTTTCTTTGGCCATCATTCCACAACTGATGGTCTTTGGTGAATCACTTATTCTTCTATAGTTGTCTCCTTCACAACTTTCCAATAGTTACTTCTGGTCAGAATGTGGTTAACCAATAGAATGTACCGCAACCCAAAACAAAGGACCCAACATGTGTAATCTAGCCATGCTAGGCCCTAACATTTTGGAGTGTGATAGTGGTCATGGAATCACCCCATGGAGGGATAAAAGTTGCATTTTCACACACAGTTTCACCCTGTTTAGGATCTATAAGTCATAAACATAATTTAACATATATAACACACTAATGTCATAATACCATATATATTAAATTCAAACACATAAATTAAAGACGATTTAAAAATTAAATATGATTTTTAAAGACGTAAATGCATAAATTAAATAGGATTTAAAAATGCCGAAGATACCTATGATAGGTGAAGTTGGACTCTATGCAACATCATGAATAGATAAAAATTCACTACCTCTAACAATCCCACTAGCATTGGAGCCAAGATCTCTTCTGACACGACATCTGGTCAGGCTACATGATCTCTGACGAGCCCGACCATTTGTCACTGATCTCCCCACACTCTTATGGTCTGCTAATGGGGGTGACATGGGAGAATGATCTACATAAATTTAGCTGGAACGAGATTGATTCTAAGACTTATATATTTAAGGAATAGAAATCAATTCTAGTATAGAGGAATATATGAAATAAAATTTTATTTTAATTATGTAAGAGTTTTCTAAGCCATATAAGCTTCCATCAATAACCTTTAAAATTAAAAAAAGATAATATATATAAAACATATAAACTAACGTAAGAGACAAAAATAAGATATAAATAGAAATTTTATATTGACTCAAGAATGTTGAAAAGAAAAATATTTCTAAACTCAAGTAGAATCATTTAGACTTCCTAAATTTTAGAGTCCCTTTTTTGATAATTTATCAACCAAAGTATCTAGTTCCATGTAAACACAATCTAAATAAGTGATCAAATCTATATTAACATTTCTCTCATTTCTGTATAATGCATTTTATTCAAATAGAATAAATATGTAAATATATGTAAAAGATTAAAATAAGCCTATTCGCATAACTAATAAAACTTCACACCAACTCAATACTCCATAATATAAGTTATTATAATGTTTGAATTTGATATATGAAATACTAGGTGCAAGTACATGAAGATAGTGTCTATACAACACACTATATATCGATTTGTTATCCAAGGGAAAATCATTCTCCTAACGATGAACTATACTCGGTAGTTCAAAACACATCGATTATGTGATTGATGATGTGATTACCTGAAAGAATCTATTTGAAAAAGGTATTTTCTTCGTAAGGCATGCCTCCAACAATCCCATGAAACCATATTTATTGCCATTAACTTCCTCGCCACTATTAGCATGAATTGTCTCATTAACATATTAGGTTTTATATGCATTAGGATAGCTAAATTTTTGGACCTAGTATGGATTTACACAATATTGCCAATCTCATCTCAAAAAGACATATCAAGCATTGTCATTTCTAGCTATAACTAAATTGTTCATGTTTTTATTTTTTCAAAACACACAATCATATTATGGATGAAATACTTTTCTCATGTTATCCATAACGCATTGTTCTTTTCCTCAATGGGTGGGGAAAAGAGGATTTTAGTTATTATAGGTAATAATATTGGATGGATGTTGGATATATTTCATTGATGGAATATGTCAAAGTTCATTTTAGGTTCTACATATGCCTAATGCATGACCATTATAGGAGTATGTGCTCCAAGGAGTTTATTGCTAGCGAATAAATTTTGGAAGAGAGAATAATAGCTAACAAACACGAAGACCCTTTGGCAAAGGGTGTAAAAGGAACAATGGACAATTAGAGTCTTTTATAGGAAGGTTAATTTCTAGGAAACCTACTTCCAATGTTTTTTATAAGATTTTATAAGAAACATTTAGAATTAAGAGATTTCTTGCTAATGTGAATTAAAGAATAAATAGAGATCTCAAATTAGATATATTAAAAAAAATAAAGTATTAAAAAAATATATTTATAAATTTAATGTTTTATGTGTTTAAATTATTAAATAAATAAAGTCATTTCATATTTTTTAGTTTTATTATACATTTGCTTAAAATAATTGATTAAATACAACAATTTTATATAGATCAGATTAAAATATATTAACAATTTTTAATTATAATATTGGTTAAATTATAAAAATAAACTTAAATAAATTAGTAAAAACAAAATTAATATGGTAATTTATTAACCTTTTTATATAAATATATTACCACATATTATAACTATGTAATACTTATTTTAGATGACAAATTTTAATATTTCATTAAAATTTATAAATAAATAAATATGAGAGATAAATTTAATTTTATAAAAAATATTACTCAATAAAAGATATTTCAAATATTGTTTTATAAGAATTCCCAAGTTCTTATTATTAACAAATTATAAATGCCTAAATAAAGAGATATTGCTTATAAAGATTATATAAATTTTTATTGTATAAAGAGGTCATTCTTAATCAAGTTCAAAAATATCTAAAATTTGAACTATTGTTTATATTAATTTATTTATATTGTTGTATTAAACTATAAATAATGTATCTAATTAAATAGATAATTAATAATTAAAAAAATTATATAATTCAAATAACAGTTTAATGAATCGCTAATATGAAAATATTAGCAAGTTGAATTTTTGTTTATACTTATATCAATATATTTATATTTATGTATTAAAATATTTATTTAAGTGATAAAACATGTGCATTTCTAAAAAAATGATAATTGATGTCAAGGAGGATGACAAGGTGGTGGGTGAAGCATTATATTATGGTATTTTAGTGTTTGTAAGGAAGGTATACATAGAAATTTTGAAAGATGCAAAAGTGGAGAGATGTCTATAGATTTTTTTGGTTACACTCATAGATAAACAAATTGTTCAAGAATAAATGTGTAATTTTAAGTGTTAAGGAAATTTTTAGGAAGTGAAGCAAGTAAATGATGATATTGGAGACTATAGAAAGAAAAAACCCCTTAAAGAAATAGAATTGGAATTTTTTTATAATGAAAATGGTCTAAACTCAAGTGACATGCATGACAGGTTGAGGTGATAAAAAATGGTTAACTCTGTTATTAATAGAAAATAAGTTAGAAAATATTTAAAAAAGGAGAAAGATATTCAAATTTTAGTAGTGCAAAAATGTTTAACATAAATTTTCTTCAATGTGTTGATATGAATGCCAATAAATATGCTAGAAGTGGCATGGAATGTATAAACCAAAATGTAATATAGATTTTTTCTTCAATTTAATCCTTTTAAATATTGCCATTTTGGAGAACCATGGCCACAACTTACTTGAGAATTGTAGGAATGTAATGAACATAAGATGTGATAAGAAGGTGATTTATAAAAAATCATTGTACAAGATACATAATATTCCTCAAAGAATATTTTGTAACTATTCTTAGTAGTTCAATTAAGGATATAGGAAGGTCATTCATAGTAGCACCAATATATGAAAAGTATATGCACATACTACGGCTTCTATAGAAATGATGGATATAATGATAAAAGATAATTGAAATTTCTCATCAAACCAATAATGCCAAAAATGAAAATAATGACACTTATAAGATTGTGATCTCAAACTTACATACAAATATATATTGTTTATAAGAGAGAAATGAATGTATTGAAAATATCAATACCTTACAATATCGTAAACATATTATCATAAATATAAACTTTTCTATCATAAATATTATAATGTTATAAAAATGAACTTATAATTTATATATTATATAAATATTTTAAAATGTAATATGATTAATTGAAATTTATGATTATATATATTTCAATGACAAATATATACATATTAATATGTTCAGCATATGTTCATAGGTTCTATTATGGACATTAATAAAAAACAATCAAAAGGATACATGCTTTCCAACATATATTAAACATATCGCTGTGTTAGTGTTAGGATTTAGTTATAGTAAAAACTTATTCAATAATTATATTAAACATATCGATGTGTTAGTGTTAGTATTTAGTTATAGTAAAAAATCATTCAATAATAAATAATTATAAGAAAAAATATATTATTTTAATAAGAGGGAGTCATTTTAATTTTAATCAAGTTTGATCATTTATAATTGAAAATAGTTGATTATAGTAAGACATAGTTAGCATTTTTACTATAACTTGTTGGCTAGCAAGCAAGATTTTTGTGAGACTGAAAATAAATATCAGGGTAAATATGGTCAAATTTTAAGGATATATCACATTACCCTCCCTGAAAATTAGTTTCAAATGAGTCATTTTAATTTTTTCACTTTTAAGCTTTTCAATTAGAAGAAGTGCAAGACTCCATAATAACAGAATACTTATAAGAAGAGAAATAGTTTCAAATTAGTCATTTTAATTTTTTCACTTTTAAGCTTTTAAATTAGAAGAAGTGCGAGACTCCATAATAACTTATAAGAAGAGATATGCAGAGTGATATTTATGCAGTGGATCTAAAATAACTTCTTCGTTTATGTGTAAATGGAATCACAATTTCAACAGATGTAACCACCATTTTAAGTGGAAACAGATAATTAAGGATTAGTTGTCTTGTTGTGTTATTTTCTTTTAAATAAGAATATGTGAACAAAATGAAATGTTTATTGAAATAAAGATTTACTGTGGAAGTGGTTTCATAAGTAAATGATTGGTAAAAAGTAAAATCAAGATCTGATGTTAGTTAGAAAACAGTTTCACAGTTAACCCAAAAACTCTGGAATAAATAGAACATTCCAAGGAAAGTTTGGGGTTGGATCTGTGCACAAAGAAAGAGATACTCTGTGGACTGGAAGCAAGGAGGATTCCTTTCCAGAACAGATAATATTCTGGGTTGGAGTTCTGGACCGGATTGTCCCATGAACTCCCCAGTGCTACTGTTTTCACTGGAGTCGGAGGGTAATGGACCGGATCGTCCTGGAAACCTCCTCCAGAACTTTCTGAAACTAACAACGAACTCAGACTTGAGCTCGGGGGAGAGCTGCAGGAGGTGAACGCTCAGCTCGTGGAAGGGAGGCACATACACCATTTCACTCGAATCTCGGGACAGATGAGTAGATTTGGTTTTAGTAATTGATTTTAATGGAAAGATTATTCACTGGTTTACTTGTCATTAGGACCTACTATAGGCTATGAAGTTGTCCTGTGCTTAACAGGGGACAGACAGAAGAATTATAATAATGACAGAACTGTATCTTTTATTTTCAATTACTGTGTACATACTTATAGTTACAACAGAAGAGCAAATTATAGCATAATATTGTACTGATTTCTTTCTAGAGACTAGCTGTACATAATTAATTCTTACAAACTGTAGAATTTGACAAACTGTACGTTTTTACCAGAAGAAAATACACATGTACAGATAGAAAGGGGAACTGAAGAGAGTAACCAATCCTTTTTATTTTCTTGCAAGAGCAGAGTAATTTAGAGTAGGAAATGACCATACAGAATGCTCATAGAAACTGTTATTATTACAGTATCAATATACAGCTCAGGAAAGATAAATCAAATGTATGAAATCGGGTAGCATATAAAACACAGTAATCAGTGTATATCATAAACCTGAACAAAACTAGAACAGGAGTAACAGTAAAACGAAACAAGTTCCTTTCTTTCCTTTTTCCTAAGAAAAATATACTCTTATTTTAGCATCAGGGCGAGAGAGACCGTTAACCCTTAGCGCCTGCAGAAAAAGGCCTCAGGGTAGGTTGTCTCTCTCCTTGGGAGAACACGGACAAATAAGGTGGTCCGGACACTGTAACACAGTTATTGTAAACAAGCTATTCTCAGAAACAGTGAATTAGAACATTGTTTAACGCATTAGAGAGTATAATCCAACCATAGATCACATGTACCAATACAGGTCGGAAGCAAATAACTGCATGCACCATATGCATGCGCCTGAAGGTGCCAATAACACCAAAGTGCGCCTCATGAGAGAAAACGCAGCATAGCTTGGAAACATAAGATACGCTCAGAAGTAAAACACAAACAAATTTACCGCACAGTATAGATTATCCATTTAAAAGCTTAAAGTCTAACATAACTTAAAACTCTGTCAGACCTTGACATATAACAAACGAACGCCTACAAGGAATTGCCAGAGTTCACATATACGCCCCAACGCAGCAACCGTAGTTATCATACAACGTGGAAGACATAGCAAAACCCTAGATGACAAAGAACTTCAGGAAACCCTGGTCGGGTATAACAAGTTCAAATACATCCATTGCTAAAATTCCAGACTAGCTTAACAAGGCAAGGCAGCCTGGGCGCATGCCAAAGTCTTAACACCTTCAGCAACGAACACTGGAACTGGGTTCGGGCACAAAAAACCCCTTAGCAAATGTTAAATACCTGTGCAAATGAGCGTTGTCATTAGTTGATGAGCCGAGGGTTAGATAGAAGCCGAGCGAAGAAGGAAGTACCTGAGAAGCAGACGAACTCTGCACCTGTCAACCAAAAGGAAAAAGCCCAAATTATCAATGAACGGTGTCTGAAGCAAATGATTGGGAACTAAATCGAAAACTTTAAGTTAAAATAACCCATTACCTTAGCAAATGCTGTTGGGCGTCTGGAACGAGGAGAGGACCTTCGAAAGATCGAAGAGCCGAGACGGAAAATTCTTAACAAACACACAAATCCACAGTCAGTGTGCGCGGAAGCCATTTGTGGAAAGCCGGAGATAGACTTATGAGGACGCAACTATCACCTGGTGTGAAGAGCCGTCGGTCGTATGCCGGTAAACCTTCATCGCCCAACAGGGCAGACGAGCAGAGACCCTCAGGCGCAGACCCGGTCTCCAGAGGCTTCGGTGAGGCAACGGAATGACTGCAGAGGTAGTTACGGGGGGGTAGGCATTACCCTACCCTAGCCAATCTGCACCGTCGATTCCGGATGGCCATCGACGGTCGGATGATTGCCAGGGTCGGATCAAGGGTACAACGGATATCCCAAGGCAATAAAATCATCACTGGATCCCAAGAACCAATAACATTAACTCTTATGCATAAACCAAAGTTTGATTCGTGATATCACCGAACCTCCAGTTTTTAATAATGAAAACTAATCCAAACAATATGACAAGATTTGTGGTATCAAACGTACAGCATTGCGAATCAATCAACGTGTAAATGCAATAACACAGCAAACATCGTAAATGCAATAACACATTGTTATCTATATCAAAAGGTTCATGTCCGCCATGTAACTTTTACCCAAGTTTTTAGTTGAATGTTTTTTTTTATATATATTGATTATTACTATAGTAATAACGTTTTTATGATGTGTGTGACAACAGAGTACTGAAATAATTTTTCTTCAGAAATAAAAACCGATTTATCGCTGGAAATATGATCGCATGCAGAGATGGTTTTGTGGCTTTCTCTTAGAACAAAAGTTCAAGTTCTACATTCAAGTCCTTCAACGTCTTCAAGTGCCTCCTTTTGGCATAACAGACTACAGACCTATTCAGGATATCAACGAACTCAAAGAGATATACTCAAACAAAATGCAACATGGCTCTAATACCTTATGGTTTATTACTAGTTCGAGAATTAGTTTCAAATGAGTCATTTTAATTTCTTCAATTTTAAGCTTTTCAATTAGAAGTATTTCATAACATTAAATTATCAAGATACTAGAAAACATAGAAAAGTGTTGAATTTTGATATAGATTTTTTAAGAGAATTTTCAAGTTATTTTAAGAAAGATATAAAATTACTTAAGATAAAAAATTTAGGTTCTATGATGCCCACAAAAAGTATGGTCCTTACAGAATTCAATACTATGTCAAAACATCATATAAATAATATAAGGAATTGCATCATATTTATAGAATCGTGTAGACTGACTTCAAATTTTCTCTCAAAGTATTTTCTAAATGAAAAAATAGGTATTCTAAATTATTCTCTTTGTACATGGCCTATCCAACAATATCTATGACCACACCAAACCTAATTTAATCTATTCAATATTAATTTATTAAATTGAATTTCGAATGAGGATGTTATAACCATTCAGAGATATTTACTCGTAGAAAAAATAATTTTACAGAAAACATCTGAATATTATGATTAAAACCTATACAATATTCACCATGCATGGAATTTATAAAAATAAAATATTTGTATAAAAAAACTGGTTTTCACTAGTGATTTTCCTTGTTTTCCTAGGATTGTTTTTTTTTAATTTATTGTGATGGTTTTCATTTAAAATTAATTCATTTATTAATAAATAAACAAGTTCTGTATATGTATTTTTCATTCACAAGTAGACATATTTAGAGGAAGAATAGAATAGCAGAAAAACCACATTGATCACCAGACATTTTCCAGCTATCCCTACGAGTTGTGCACTCTGTGGTCAAGATTTGGGCTCGTCGATCAATCTTTGGGTCTCTTGGTCAAGTTTATGGCTCCTTGGTTAAATTATCTTTCTCCTTAGTCGAGCTAATTTGTTCGCAGTTTGGGTAAAAAATGCATGCGTAGACCATGGAAAGGTATTTAAATAAATTAAAAATTCTCGATTGATCCTATAACGCGATAGAGCTATGGGCCTCATCGAGTGTTCTTTTTTTCAAAAATTTCTCATCATTACGTTCTGCGGGAATTAAAAAAAAATTAGCTCGATCAAACCTCTAACTAGTTTGAGCACCTAACAAACCTTGAATTACATAGGAGCTTGACCGAGGGCTTATTGTATAGCTCGATTAAAAAATATTTAAGCCATAAAATAATCAAATTACATAAGAGCTTGATCGAGGGCTTATTGTATAGCTCGATTAAAAAATATTTAAGCCATAAAATAATTTGATTAGGGGCTAAAATAATGTTGAATAAAGTGCTTAAAAAACACTCGATCGAGTTACTTTTCTTCGTTGCGAAAAATGGAAATTACCTTCATGGGTTAACTCATCTTTGGCTTGTTATATAATTTTTTATTCACTTAAAAGTTGGTTTTGTTTATTTTTTAATTTATTAAAAATATATGTATTTATATTTTATATTACCACTATTTATTATTATTATTATAAGAGTTATGATGAGGATAATGGTGGTTAATGTTTCTTGGGACTATTTTTTATTAGTTTTATTGAAATGTTTGATCTATTATTTGACAGAGTTGACAGAAGTGAGTTTCTAGTCAGTTTTTATATCATCTCTTCTCTCATAATCTTTAGATAATTAATGTTATCAAGAGTTTCTTTAAATTCCAATCTTGAATTGAAAGCCATCTCTCAATCCCAAAAGTGGTTCGTACATTTTTTCTTGGGTGTTGGTCATAGGCACCAAGTTATTTCAAGTGTTTTTCTTAGTTCTTGCAGCTAAGAACTTTGAGGGTTGTACTCTAGTGAACACACTCCATGGCACTTGCAAAGTTGCTATTTCTCCTCTCCCGTCCTCTATTTCTTGTTTGACAACAATCCAAATAACTTTTACTTAGCTCTATAAGGCTAGACAAAATTCCATGGCCTTATATCAAGAAGCATCAAATGAAAGAGACAGTGTTTGGCTCTCATATCTATTTAGTGGTAGAAATACTCACCACCTACTACTCAGTACTCATCACAACCGTTATAACTCTATTATTGGTAAGTTTCAGTAATCAAAATTGAAGAGAATTTTTCCATCTATCAGGACCGTCTAAAAATGGGGCCACTCATTTCTTGGTCATTATCATGAGCCTTATTACCGAGTTGTATACTCTAGATGGTATGATAGAAGGGTTCTATTGTAGCAACTACAACAACTGCCAAATTTTTGACAAGAGGTAAACTACGGATTCCCCCTTCAATTAAAATCATATACATCTATATGGTTAATCCCATGATGCTTTGATTCATCCCCTAGATAAAAAATGGAGTTTATACTTAGAAAGATTATAAAATACAATGGTGCATTACATCCATAATGTATCGTGCATCACGACTTCACAATGCAGTGTGACTTCGTATATTAGCACAACACATTTCCATAATCTATTCATTGCATCACATTCTCTCATCACAGTCACATATCTTGTTTTGAAAAGAAAATCTATTGCATAATGAATACACTCTCACATTTAAGAAACTGTATAAAGCCATACTAAGCCATTCATTTTCACCAGAGTATTTTTTAAGGATTCAAATATTATTCCTATTTATAGTATTATAGGAGACTATTCTCGTGTGAGAAGTCATAAATATAGAATGTATGTGAACATTCAATAAAATTAATGTAATTTCCCATTAAAATTGATAACTATTTTGAGAATATTATCCATTTAATCATATATATGTAAAAAATAGGTGAATTTAACCAAGTGGGAAAATATTTTTCTCTCAAAAAATGTCCAAAAATAGTCATTTAGCGAAATTTCGACCCAAAAATTTTCCTCGATTTTCACATCGATTTTTGTTACAAAATTTTTTTCCTTGCTACATGTGTCGCAATTTGATAGTGCTTCCTTGTCTTTTGGAGGTGCATCGTGCTACCACCCCACGTAATTCTTACACCACATGTCAAGTTAGTTATGCACCTTTGTCCTTGCAATAAATTTTGTTAGTGTGTTTTGCATTACCTATCTTTGCAAAAATAAAGGTAACCAATTCTTTTTGTAGCAAAAGGGTACCTAGAGTGTAGTAGTGATATAAGGGTGTTTCTAGAATAAGAAAGTGTTGTAGCAACAAAAGAGGATTTCACAACAACTATATTTACTAGTGATTCAAGAATATTTTCCTAAACCTCCATGAAGTGATTCTCATGGGTTCTCATAAGTTAGGATAAAAATAATTTATTTTTATGCAAAAGAGTGAGTATTAAAGCTGCATAACTGGAAGATAAGTGTAGTCAAGATATTTGATATTTAATGTAATCATTAAAAAATGTTTAAATTTACCTTCGAAAAAAAATTATTTTACATCAATACTTTTGCATTTCAAAGAGATTTTTCATGTCTTTCATAATCGTGATTTTTGGTTTTTAATTCCATGGTTAAAAAATGTTAGAATTTCAGCCATGAAATGAAAAAAGGGTAATGTTGCATCACAAATTTTCAAAATCGGCATGAAAATCATGATTTGATGTGAGCTCTAAACAAACAAGAACTTAGTAAAGTTCTCATTAATTTTATAACATTGTTCATGTTGGAAACAATGTTAATACCTCGAGGGGGGTGAATCAATATTAAGGATAATTTTAACTTTTATGCCAATTTATTTTTCATTCAAACTTGGAAACCATCCATATAATCATCAACAACATATTATGTGGCAGAAATTATGAAATCAACATACAGGCACACACCCTGAGAAACATACACATGAGACACAAGTTTTTACGTGGAAACCCTTTCAGGAAAAATCCACCAAATATTGCTATTGTTGTTGATGTAAAATAAGAGAACCTACTCGGTTACATCAATATATTGTGAGACACCACTCACGGGAAGCCCAAACTACCTTTGATTGTTTTCTAGCACCCACTAGTAGGAAGCACCAACTCCCTCCTTTTTTAGTCACTTGTTCAGCTTACCAAAAGCACCATGTGAAGCACCAACTTCATAGATATGCCGCAAGCACAAAATTTTAGCTACTTGGATTTATGTAAGCACCAACTTGCAGGAGGCACCAACCCCAAAGACTTTTCAATCACCCATAAGGGATGGAAGCACCAACTTCCTGTATGACGGCTCCACCAACACTAAATAAGGAACTTAATGTTCACTGTATATGGAAACCACTCTGCCTAATTTCAACTCTGTTCTCTTTATCCCTTGGCCTAGGTAGCATTCTCTACCCTCTTCTATTCAACATAGACCCACTCTCCTCATTCCTCTTTTCTGCAAAAATAACCCATTGTCATCATTCCTCTTCTCTCAAAAACATAAACTTATTTCTCTTCCCTTTACTCTCCATAGAATGAAATAATCACTCGACGCCTTATATTCCACAGGCTCCCTCGTCCATTCACAATAGCACAGGCTCACTCGGCCTCTTCTCATCAACATAGTCTCCGAGCATCCTTCCTCTTCTCTAGAACTTTCATCCTATCACACACAAAAACACTCCTCTCTCGGGTCTCTTTCCTCTGATTAGGCACTCATTGCCTCTCTCTTTGTAGAACAGACTCGCTCAACCTTATATGTTAGTGCAATTACACAGATAGATCTCTCCACATAGCTCACTGAAACAATGTTTCTTTCTCCCCCATTACCTAACTGCAATATTTTGTTTTGTTTCTCTATTTCTCGCTCATCGATGCTTCCTATGCCACCATCACTTTTCCATTCACACTACCTAAGTGTACCTTTGCATGGCTCTACATTCTGCTATTGCATCTCAGTAAGCCACTTCTATTGCAATAAACATTGGAATGGGCTCCTAAGTGATCTCCATGCTAATAATTAATTCTTAGTCCACATGTTCACTTCAATGAGGCTTTGAATGCTTATGTATGATTCATAGAGCTTGATTGTATTTCAACATGGTGTTTACATTCTTCATTTAATACAATGAAGTCTGCATAGGAGAATAGAAATGGCTTACTTCAGCACAAGGTAGACCTCAACACTCTTTACTATCTTTGTCTCCTACCTACGATAGTCACAATTGACTTTATTAATGCATCCTTCAATCGTGGTACTATGCTCTTTGAGCTAGAAATTTCTATTGTTTCCATACTTACACCAACCAACCACTCTTTAACTTGATTATCTTCTGACTCAACCATTCTTTAATACCTTTGTAATGCACTATCATAGCCATTTCATTTCATAAATTTTATTAAAGGATATTTTAGGAAAACATGAGACTGCAAGGTTCCTATCCCTTTTTCCTTTTCCCCCCTTTTTTTTCCTCCATGGCACAACAACATGTGACCATCAATCTATACTTAAGTGTTTTAATATCAACGCCTTATCTATCATATTTTTTATTAAAAAAAAAAACTATGAAACTACAAGGTCACAAGATTCTGAGCCCCTTCGTGCTTAGCCACTTTTTTTTACACCATGGGAATGGGTGCTATGATTGGTGGTTTAGCGCTTAGGTGCTAATTCCTTTAAAATCCTATCGGGGGCCTATCTGTTAGTGTCTTTTCTCTCCACCTTTGATTTTTCAGAGCTCCATGACCAAACGATATTCAATATTAGAAGCACCACACATTGTAACTTTTCTAAAAATGATTTTATAGAGGAGTTCCAGTGTCTCCAACCTCTGATATGCTCCATATAAATTTAGGTTCTAGCCCTTCTTTGTGCCCTTGGTTATTCTGGATTAACGACCAAACTCCAACAACATTGGAATCTCCTACCTCTTGTAAATTTTCCACAGTTCATTTACAAAGGAGTTTGAAAAAATAAGACCTCTGATATTCTCCATAACACTTAGGTGGTAATCCTTCTCTCAGCTCTTAGTTCTTTGGATATCCCATGACCATGTGGCAATCCACATTAGAAGCACCTACAATCTTAAATTACTCGAAAATAATTTATAAAAGAGTTATGATATCTTTAACCTTCAATATGCTAACCTCCAATATGATGTCATTCTATCGTGATCATCTCCATGTTGTACCTCCACAGTGGTGGCACATATCACATGGATCTTCCCCATTAGGCCACCTATTTGTTTTTAATATGGCTGCCACATACCCTCCATATTTCCACATAATGCTGATGTCATCTTCCTCGTCAGCTTCTCAGGGCCAATCACCTGCTGTCATGTGTCCTATTCAAGTAAATAGAAAGGGTCTCTCAAACTTTGCATCTAGAATGAATTTCTTTATTATTCCCTTCTCCTCGCAACCTGATTACTTTTAAAATAACTTAACAATTAAAAACTTACAAGTTTCTAAGGTTTAAAAATATCCAGGCTCTAAGGTCATGATATGCTTCCATATTTGTTTTGTTGAGGAGAGATAAAGATCCCCCTAGTCCTTTAGATTTGCAATGATCTCCTTTGTAATTCATATTCTTTGCAACCTCAACACTTTTAAAGAATTTCAGAATTCCTTTGAAATATTTGCTCCAAAACCAATGATGATGAGCAAACACCAACATTGTTGAACTTAATGCCATCATACTTGCAACCACTAACCATCTAGACAAAGTTAACTGTCCAAAAATTCATTATAACTTTGTAAACATAAATAGTGGTTAATTGGCTTTGGAATTACAGATGGATGATAAAATTGAATGAGATGAAATTGCAAGAGACACTTGTGATGTCCCTTTAGTGCTTTTTAGATCTTGTATCACTGACATCAATGTACCTAAGGATGTGTTATAGCCCATTTTATTGCATCTAGTCTATAGGCCTGCAAACTGAATCAATCAACATCCATGACCACCTTCTTATCATCCCTACACAAATCCCTAAGCATGACTCTTCTAAATCCTTGAGTTTCTGAGTCTAACTGCTTCAAAATAATATTTTTAAGGCCCAAGGCACCCTGGACCTGTATGTGCATGTTTTCACCAGCATGTTTCCTCGTTATGCACCTTCACTAATGAGCGACAGGTTGTCCCATATTACTGGTAAATTTATTCTAGAAATTTCGGAAAAATAAGTAGAACCTCGAAGCTTAATATTCTGACATATTCCAGTATTTTTTTCAACCATTTACCTTGGATAATAAATTTGAATCATATCTAATCCTACCTTGGATATTTATCCTCTTTACCCTTGAACTCATCCCCCCATTAAGGGTGGATCTCAAGCCTAGATTAGTAAATGGATAAGAATTCCTAAACTACCACACTCTCCTATATATTTACATCCATCTACACCATCAGGGTTGGCTTTTAGAGACTCATCATTCCCTCAAGATGTTTCCTTGAATCCAAGACAATTATCCTCTTCATGCATTAGGGTGACATTGAGGTGTGCTTTGTGACGAGGAAGGGAAATTCAACATGGGGAGATATCTACAAGATCAACTACTATTCTTCGTTGTAAACTCTCTCTTTTTCATAGTAATACAAAGCGTATATCATTTTTGAATATATGCTATGCTATTTTTACATTCATATGTTTCAATTCTTTTTTGATCCACTGAATAGATTAATTGGATAATTCTACAAAGATTTCATAGATCTTTGGCTTGTTGTGATTGTATGTTCAGGTTCTAACTATAGCAATTAGAGCTACGGTTGGAGCTTAAAAGCCAAGAGGAAAGTAAATATTGTGACAGATTACAAATAAGCTTATTTCCATTCCTCACTTTCTTTAATTTTTATATTCCTTGCTTGTTTTTTGGTCTATACTAATCCAATAGGTCTAGGGAAGATACTTTTGTCTGTAATCATAAATTCCACATAAAAAATTGGCAACTTCGTTGGGGATGATTCTTCCTTTAGTGGTTCCTTGACCTTATCACATTTACACCTCTTAAACCAAATTTAATTGACTCTCTCAAACATTTATTAATATTAAGAAAACATATGTTTGAGATTGTTTTCGGTTTCTTGTGTCATGTTTTGACCAAAAATCCCTCAGCACATCTCTTTTTTCTAAGACAGAGTGCCTGAGTGCACGCTGCATAATTGTGATATTTTCAAAACACATAATGCACTTTTATGTACCGTTGAATATATTCAGGAAGTACACACTAGGTTTTTGTCCTCACCTTAGGCAACTAAGTTGACCACCTTGTATAGTGTGATACACCAAACACAACATTTGGGGATATTTTCTTTCCATATGTAAATTTATGGTTCAACAAGGTCGTATATTGCAATTTACAGTTACTTGGTAAACCCTTTTGCCTAGTTACCCCTTTTTTATTTTATTTAGTGTCATTAATTTCTATGATCAATTAATTGGCACCATCATAACATCCTCACCATAGAACCACTCCTTAGTATATCCTCAGTCGAGATGAATGGTGATAATTCCTAAGTCTACCAATCAAGGAAACCCCTCTGATAGGAATCCTATACTTTTTCCTCATTTTGTAAATATTGGTGCTTCTTATATGGCAACATTGTCCCTTCCTACATTTACCATTGGTTTTCGAGTTTGGTTTTTCCGACCACTATGGTTCTGAATGTACAAAATTCTCCTCAACCAAGCAGTCCTCCCCCTGAACAAGTTGATCCTAGTATTGACCCTTTTCCTTCCTCGCTTGTTCAGTATTGTTCCTCTTCATATGGTGAAATCCTAAAATTTAGTGACTTGGTGGATAAGAATAAGAAGAAAAGGAACATTAAGAAGAAGAAAAATAAGTAGAGGGGAAAACATGTAGCCATTGCTACTGATGCAACTAGTATGCAAAAACATTCCAATCAGTCCTGAAAATTTAAATTAACTTGGAAGTTCTGTAAGGTTTATAACCTCTTTAGATATTTTCCTGGTATTCTGAAGGTATTAGAAGTGTGGTCTATAGGCTCACATCATCATTTGTCGTCAATGTTTGGAGATCATGTTGGTGACAAACCATAAACTAGTAATAGTAAGGTCCATGGGAATAAGGGGAAAGTTAAGCTTCCCTATAATTTATGTGGAGGAAATCATCCTAATCATCATTTTCATTATATGGATGAAGCCTCAAATGTGTTTGAAAACCTTACATCTTCACAACCTCGTCTTCCGACGAGTTACCAAAAGCTTTCTACTAATCCTCCAGTAGTTGATGAAGTGATTGATAAAAATCCTAATCCAATCAATGCCACTCTCCGTGAATGTGAATCCCATGAGTTTGTTCCTACCAATCATTGGTTGAGAAAATGTTTGACTCTATTCCACCTTCAATTGATTATACCTTTCCTGTAGAGGGTGAAGTTCATAATGCTAAGGTTCTTATCATTTCTTCATATTCCAATGAATGGGGGGGGGAACCCTCCCATTCCCATGACATAAGGGGGAAATCCTCTCATTCCCACATCACAGGAGAGTAATTATCACATTCCCATAGCAGAAGGGGTTAGTTCTCCCATTCCCATGACACCCCCCCCCCCCCCAATTAGTATGGTAACTTTCTTTGATTGGATTCGACTTGTAGGATACCATCATCCTCCTTACATGCCCTTCCAGATCGTAGTACATTCTTATAATATCCTTGTACCCATAAATCATATATCAAGGTGCATATTTTATTATTATGTCCTCGAATACTTGGAAATATTTCGGTTCTCCACAGCTTGTGCTCATTACTAATAATTTGTTGTATTTAATAGAGGAACCAATCAACCATTTCAAATCCTTCCTTATTTTCATATTAATTTGGGAGGAATTATTTTCTATATCGATGTGATGGTATTCCATGTCCCTTTGTATTTTAATTTACTCCTTCGGCGTGACTATTTTATGTAATGGGAGCTCTTGTCTATTCACTCTTTTGTATGATGTGTTTCCTGAACGAAGGAATAATCGTGACCATTGGCCAACTTGTGTTCATTGGTCCTAAATATGACTCCCAATAAACCAACATCCCTAAATGGACTATATATGAAATTGGTATCTCCCCCACCATAGGCTAACTATGTGGAAACCCATTCCATTCTTGTGTCCACTAATGATCTATTAGGTGATGTAGTGGATCAAGTACTGGGGGCACTACCACTTGATATTTCCATTGGATCCTTTGATATGTACCCCTTATATAACATTGTTCTCCCATATTATGAGAAATTATTAGAAGCCATGGATTCTTGGGGGCCATGATCAATGTTTTTATAGAAATGTTCATTTCTTGTGTCAAGCTCCTTAAAAAATGAAACAAGGTTTTCAGAGAAAAGTCCCCTTTCTTATGTCAATCTCCTTAAAAAATGAAACAAGGATTTAAGAGAAGAATTCATTTTCTTAAATCAAGCTCGTTAAAAAATCAAAGAAGGTGTTTTGAGCATAGTTTTTTTTTTACTGTGTCAATTTCATTAAAAAAATAAACATATATCCCCTGCAATTCAAGTCTTTGATTAGATATTTCAAATTACGAGTCTAGTCTTTCACTTGATCTTGTAAATGACCCTTCATTCCATCCACATGTTAGTAACAAGTAGTCTACTTAGGTGAATGAAATGAAGCTTTCAAGGAATTTACCTTGAATTTATTCTTTATGTTGGGAGTATGAAAACTTGTTTCAAGCATAGTTTTCTTTTGTTTTAGTCTTGTATAAAAATGAAACCAATTCCAAGCATAGTTTCCCATGTTTCAAGCTTGTGTAAAAAACAAAACCATTCTCATATTATTCTTTTGATTTCTATATTTATCATCTTGTTTTTTTCTAGATAATCCATGATTTTTTCATTCCATCGTCACTATCTCCAAGGCTGATCATATGCTTTCACTTAGGCTTTTACCCCTTTCTGAGGAATTTTTTCTCTGAGTGGTGTTATTAGCCAGCATCTTGACCTCTATGTGTTTTGAGTAGTTCCATCATGATCAGATTCAATTTCTACTCTTTATACCATTCATTCCTCTAGAAGGAGTCCTCTTTGAGCTCTTTTTAGACTCCCTAAACATGAAAATATTATTAGGCACTTGTATTTTCAAACTTGTTGAAGTAAATGAAAAGATGTCTACTCAGTACAATTTTAACCCTTTTCCAGACTAGGATATACTTTTTATGAAAAAAATAATACCTTAGCCAAACATGGCTAATAGGCTCTCCTGAGTATTTTTTCTCCCATTTCAAACTCAAGAGACAATTTACGAAAATGAAACTTTGGATTTTTATTTTTCACCTCTTTTTAAAAATCTTTAAACAAGAAAAAAGTATTGAGTTATACCTTCACTAGACTTGTAAAAACATCAAACAACGATGGACTCGTCAAATATGAAGGGACCAAACTAGTCCTTATCAAGGTTTTTTGAAGATATTCATAGGGATTCATCCCAAGGATGAACTTACAAATCAAGCATATGTTATCCTCTTCAAGCCTGTTAAAAAATAAAGAGGTACTGAGCAAAAATGGTTGGGGAAATTGGGAAAATGGGATGCTCCACCTATTAATGGCACTGAGTCACTCTTGAACACGAAACTCTTACACTTAATCTCCATGGCTATTGGGTTACGAAATATGCTTGTCTTTTGGTTCATCACACCATTTCAAAGCTCCATTTAATGTTGTTACTGTGTTCAAGAGAACTATTTCAATTGATCTATGCTACGATACTATTAATCCTACATTCATGTTTGTCATTCCTAAACATGTACCACATCAAAATAATTTTGTATCAAATCATGATACCAATTTCGTGTCATTGATGGGGATGCATCAAGTCCCTCCTGCGACAGGTTTCTTCCTGTCAACATCAACCCATTATCCAAGATGTTTATTTATAAACGCTTCATTCAGTAACTTGGAGCTTGCATACATTAATGGAAAGTGTCATTGTGCTTCACGAGAATTTTTCATTATTGGCCTTCGACCAACAGATTATGTGTGATGTTAGCCTTTGACTCATTTATTCATACCATACAAATTGTAATGTTGTACCTTGAGATCCATTAAAATCATCGATGGTTTTTATGATATCTATTAACGACTTACATTATTTTTCAGTAATCATATGGTGTCTACCATGTCCGACTCCAACTCATTTATTCATGTGGTTAGACTCATACATTGGATGATCAAGTGAAAAATATAGAAGAACATGGATCTAGTTCCATCCATCTGGGATGCATTTTCAATATTAATGCAAGATTATGAAGCATGATGGATATGATAATATTGTAATCCAATCATGGATCCACACTTTTTCATCAGTGGAAATTATTTTTTATCATTGTATGTGCAATGTTAGCTTATGTGTTGAGCATGGGTATGCCTCCCTCAGTGGAGATGTCATGATGAAAATTTACTGTAATAGATGATGATCTCGACCAATTTTTCTTGATTCAAACTTGTCACAAGGTAAATCACTTCAGTCATTATACATTGTTTCTAAGTTTTCACTTTAATCAGAAATTTATTATAGGCCACTTTTTCACATCTAGTCAATAGGCCTGCAAGCTAGATCAATCAACATCCATGAACACCTTTTCATAATTCATACAAAAATCCCTAAGCATGACTCATCCAAATCCTTGAGTTTCTGAGTCTAACTGAATCAAAAAAATATTTTTAAGGCCCAATGCACCTTGGCCCTTTAGGGACCTGCTTTCACTAGAAATTTGCTACTTTCTATACCTACACTGGTTAGCAATAGGCTACCCCTTGTTGGGAGCGCATTGATTCTAGAAGTTTACGAAAACAATAAAAAATTCTTGAAGCTTCCTCTTCTAGAACCTTTCAAGAGTTGTTTCAACCATTTACATTGCATATGAAATTTGAATCCTATTTAATCCTACCTTGGATATTTGACCTCTTATCCCTAGAACTTGTCCTCTAATCAAGAGTGGATATCAAGCCTAGATTCGTAAATGGATAAGAATTCCTAAACTACCACACCCTCCTATATATTTACAACCACCTACAAAATCAAGGTTGGCTTTTGGAGACTAATCATGACCTCATGTTGCTTCCTTGAATCCAATAGAGTCATCATCTTCATGCGTTAAGGTGAAATTAAGGTGTTCTTTATGACGACAAAGGAAAAGATAACTTGGGGAGATCTCTACAAGATCAACTAATATTTTTCGTTGTAAACTCTCTCCTTTTCATATTAATACAAATAATATATTGTTTTCCTATATATGTTATGTTATGTTTACATTCATATACTTCAATGCTTTGTTTATCCATTTAAAAAGAAATTGGATAATGCTACATAAACGGCATATACCTTTGGCTTGTTGTGGCTGTATGTGCAAGTTCTAATTATAGCAATCAGAGCTACAATTGGAGCTTACAAGCTGAGAGGAGATTAAATCTTGCGACAAATTTCAAGTAATCTTCTTTTCATTCTTCAATTTCTCTAAGGAGAACATTATATTAATTTATTTTCTGTTGTTTTAGACGAGTCCACTATGTCTAGGGAAGATACGTATGTCTGTAGTCGTACATTATGCATAACAGGATGCATCAATTTTATCATTTGAAATTTTTTGGGTTTGGTTGTTCTAACTTTTGACTTGGAAATGGTAGGTTTGGCTTCTAATTAAGTTCCATATTATCAATTTTCCCTGTAATTCAATGTAATTATTTTGTTGAGGTTATTAATTTGGGTGTCATTATAATTTAAAAGAACACCTCCCAAAAAAAATTAAAATTGTTTGAATGCTTAGCTAGACTTCAAAGAAAAGGCATAATGTTTTTTTTTTTTTTTTTTTTGAATTGGTCTACTCCTATTATTGATAAAAAATGTTACATAGAGGTTGTGGCCTCGAAAATTCTTTCCCAGTGATGTGGCTTTCACCCATTACAAAACTGAATTCTATCCAGATAAACTTCAAGAGCCATAACAATATTACTGGACCCAAACAAAAAAGCAGATAAGTATTGCCCATTACAAAACTGAATTCTAACCAGATAAGCTTCAAAAGCCATAACAATATTACTGGACCCAGAGAAACAAGTAGATAAGTGCCACCCACATAGGGGAAACTGACAATTAAACCTTAGAACAAAATTCTAAGTAGAAGAACTGAATAACGTAAGATGACTGTGAGACAAAAGGGAATTGAGCCCGTTCGAATGACTGGGAAATAAAAACCTTTGAAAGTAGACCTGTTTAAGATTCTTGAGAAGTGGGAGGTGACTCTTCGACGATGCAGCAACCATATTTGTAAGGGTATTCTTCCTTTGCAGGGTGGCCTTCCTTGCCTGTGTAACTGCCATGATTGGGGTCACTTGGACTAGCCTGAAGGCTCACGTCCTGGGGAGCGATGCCGCTAGGAACCTTGCTCTATGTGCAATCAGTAGGAGGAGTGCCCTTTCTGTCATCTGCCCTCTTCTCCAGAGTCACCCCCAGAGTCGCAGCTACCATAGCCGAAGAATCCTCTTCAATCACGATGGTAACAGTCGCTATGAAAGAGGAATGACTGAAGATACAGGGGAACCAAAATTAAGCAGTGTGAGACTGCACAGGGGTGGAATGGTGAGAGCGCACCTTAGAATGGGGCTTCCCATGACCTCGACCATCACCGCTTCTTGTATCGGGATAGCGGTCAGAGCAGAAGTTTGTGGAGTAGGACGAGGAACCAGAGGTTGAGGAAGAGGGCTGGCGCACCACATGCCCACGGGAACTTCCCCGCCTGGAATGCATTCTGTGGTGTAATCTGGGCATAGTGTTATGAACAAGCAACGCGGAGCGAACAACTATACAGTGAGGGTAGCGGAGGACCAAAGGGGGCCAAGCTTCAGCCAGCAACGAAGCTTCAGAAATGACAAAGGTCAAAAGGCAATTGAGCATGCAGAAAGGACTCAGAGAAGCATGAAAATCTGGCAGCAAATCAAAACAACATTCCAAAGCACAGTGCTTCCTAGAGCTGGTCTAAGAGCGAGGCTCTGCGGCAGCAATGTAGCAATGCAAGCGCAGAGGAGGAGCATGAATGAGGTCGGGAGGGGGTGCCATGGCTAAAGAGCTTGCGATCTGGTGTGGAGAGATGAGCTGCATTAACGCAACATTGAAGGTGTTGGCAGAGAGTTTAATGTCAAACATCGTGCGAGATCGGATGGCGGTGGTAAAAAACCACGTGCCAACAAACCATGCCACCCATATACCCATCATCAATCTAATCACCCGCATCTGGGAAAGAAAAGGCATAATGTTGATTTGGTGCTCGAGGTTATTTGAGAAACAATAATTTCACCCAATATCTCCTAAAAATGTGTCACATGCTCCTAATTTGATGAAAAATGAAACAACGTGCACATAAATTAAATTTCTTATTAAGAACACATGCACTTTCCTAGAGTGTGTTCCTATTTGGAGCACATTCAAATTACTAAGTCGTACTAAGCTGGAAACCCAACTAGCATCATGCTTTTCAGTTCAAAACATTCGGAACCTCGACATTCAGAATCATAAAGGTCTTCTTGGAAATACAAATAGTAGTACAAAATAACATATTAACTTTAGACAAAATTATTTTATTTTTAATAGTTTTATAGTTTTAATTAATAATATTAATACAACATTTTTGTCCCCTTGGGAAATCAATTTTTGGTCCTTACGTTTTCTCCTATTAATGTATGTGTCTTTTTGCCTTTACGATTTGGTTAGCAAATCAGATATGAGTGTTTCAAATGAGTTTTTGAAGCTATGCTCCTCGCAATGTAAATTATCCCTGAATTAATAAAAATTGTTGACTTAAAAAAAGATATATTAATATAACAAATTTCTTCAAATTACCTTCACGAAACAAAATTTATGTTTACACAGAAGATGAACCTTCACAACTTTAGGTCCACGAACAAGGGGATTAGGTTTCTTATTGGAAAGGGATATTTCTATGGGAGTTAAGTAGTTCAACTCACTATGACGCTTCTCATTTTGAGAATTTATTGCCTCACTATACTTCTAAGGATATTTAGTGGGGTTAAGAAATCCAGCTTTTCAGTTACTAGTTTTGTGCACGGAAAATTGAAACGAATTTTTTTCTAAAACAAAAAAAATTCGATGAAACACATCACACCAATTACTTGAATGAAATATAATGACAAAATCAAATAACAAAATGGTGATTGCATTAATAGAAATTCGTTAGAAATGGTGCAAAAATGAAGAGTAATTCAAATAACTCCTAATTACTTAGTAAATAAATGAGAAATTGTGCATTTAATTATCAATCTAGTGTTCATATGAAATTTGTAAATTTTTATGCATTGTATGCGCAGTACAACTTTGTTAAGTGTCAACGAGGTTGTAGTATCCTAGATTAGTATTTCATAGCCAGATATTAATGTTGGAGTATGCAACTGGAGGTTTGAAGATTTTAGGTGCAACCCTTTCCTTTTCTATGGAAGTGCAGTAATTGTCTCAACGACTTTGTCAATTTCACGAACATTTCTTCATTATGAGGTAATTTTGTTTTTTTTACTATTTTTGGATGTACCCTATCAAATTCATTTTGTCTTACGCTTATTCCTAGCAATAAATTTTTTTCCTAGTTGTCATATATTTCTTGTTGTAGTATTATGTTCCCTCTTTTGTGCTAATGGGGTTTCATTGTATATATTTTTTTAACTCCATGTCCATTTTGCTCAAGAGTATGACGTAAATTTGCAAGGATGCAGGGTTAAACTTTTCCCCTTGCTAGGTTAGACTAAATAAATTTCCATGTTGAGTTGTATATATATATATATATATATATATATATATATATATATATATTAGTGGTTTTTCTCCTATTCCTAACATATAATATTTTCATGAACTTGGTTTCTTAGCTTCTTGTAGCTTCCTCCTCAGCATTCCAACATTCACAATGAACTACCCTTTTAACCAACTGTCCCATACACAGGTAAATGTTTTCTTAAATTTGGAATTTGATTTCTACAATTTTCTCAGTGTTTTCACTTAGGAATTACCCTTGCCTAAAAATATTTTTTGGCTAGATTGCGGGTATTTTCCCCCTCATGACCTCTATATGTATATATCATGTGGAAAATATGCAACTACTAATCATTTTTCCCACGCCAACAAGTCAGGTTCTTCCTTCCTAAGTTTTCATATGATTGGATGCATGTTACGGATCTTTGAGGTCTCGATAGCAGGTCTATCTCAATAGGTCAATGTTTAATCGGGTGGTGCATGAATACCCCCTTTAAATTTTAGAATTTGTACATAACTATTCTTCTAGATGAATGGATGAACTTGGTTAACCACTGACTTGCAGCATATAGGGTATTCTTCATTTATAATTTAAACCCTTAGGCTTATGTAAATGTTTACTGAGTTTTACATACGTTTAATAGTTACACACTCAGTGTCATTGTTATTGTTATATAATTATTCACTCTTTGTATATTTTTAATTGTTCACCATTAATCCTTAAAAAGGAGGTCACATATACTATATATTAAATCTCAGTTTTTTTTAAGAGGAACTCTAAATATCTCTATTGTTTATATGAATTCCTTGTTATTATGCTAGTCATGTCACTGTATTTTTCATTTACTAGTTTGGTTACAATGAATATTTGTCACCGGGTTCCCATGATTCTATTTTGTTTGAGGTAAATTTATTGGAAATTAAATTTCTTACATGAGTATTGTATGTGATGTAGAATAAGGAAAACAGTTTAATACTACTCTATCTAAGATTGTGTTTTTGCAGATATGTCTTTAGTCAAGTAACAACTCTACATCAAAATTAGTATCAATCACCAAAAATATATTTAAAGAAGTGTTCACAGTAATTGACATACGCAAATTAATAAGATAAATCATACTTTGCATAGAAATTACACCACTCTTTAGAGTTGGTTAACATAAATTCACCAAAATCATCCTTCATGGATTTATAAATTAATTACTAGCTCACTACTTAATATAGAGTTATATCATTCCCCAACACGTTATTTATCAAAATATGAGATATTTATCAGAATATTTACAAGATCAGAATATATCATTTTCTATACCAATTCTTAAAATACAATATATAGGTATATATATAAAAACAAACATCAAAATATTTATTGAGTTATTAACAAAGATAATTATGCATAGGTTTCTTAACCCAATTCGTTGCAAAATTTGCATTTAAAGAGCATACTAGCCACCCAACCATGAATTGTACCTCCAATTCCCCTCAAGATGAGAGTACTTTCCTAAGATATCAACAACCCTATTGATTCATTCAATAGATAGTTTATACTTTTACTTCTATAGTCAATTTTTCCTTCAGTGACATCCCATTTTTGTGGTTCTCAACACAACTTTCCTAGGTTTTCCTTTAAATCTCGCTTTCACTCTCATGGTGCTTTATTCTTATCCAGGCCTAGCATCTTTCCCTAACTGAGATATTTAATGGATTTTCTCTCCTATTTATTCAAGTGGATATTGCTGTCCACCCACCTATTCCACCTAATCGGTTTCATCAGTTTTCTTATTTAATAATTTTAGTAGTTTTTCGGGTCGTGAACTTTCCCAGTTGTTTTGAGGCCCTAAATAGTGTATTCCTTGGAGATATCTTTCCAATGAGGTATCATACGTGCTAAACATAGATAATATGACAAAGTTACGACCCAAGGAAGTTGGATGCCTAACTGACCCCCACGAGGCCCATAAACTCTTGGTGTTACATCTCCTCAAGTTAGGGTTTTGGTTTTTTAGGGTTTTCTCTTAGTGTTAAATAATAAAAACACCCTTGAGCCTCACTGTAACACAATTCATGGGCTTGTATTCGCCACATCTCTTATCATAGATAATATACCATCGCCCTAGCTAGTTTATGTCCATTTTGTCTGTAAGCATATTTGAGTCATTTGATATTAATGAGACGAAGTTCTATTTCTGTTGCATCTTTGCGTTTATTTTTATTTATTTATTTTATTGTGTTACTACATAAATCCAGATTCAAGTTATTGCTCCATGGGAATAAGGGTTTGAAACATATTTAAGTTTGAATGTGTTGCAGTAATATTCAACAAAATTCATGAAAGTTCCATGGTATGCATAGATCATCTTAGATAATGAAAAATATCTCATTTGAAATTATTTTTTATTCTCACAAATGGGTTTTTTACAGAATTTGATTTTGTGTCCGAGTTTGAGAGATATGAGCAATTGAAGTTACACCTGTCTAGAACATTACGCCGCCATGCATCCTATGAGTTTTGGAAGTAATTTTCTCACCCAATAGGTCATAAAATTTCAAATGTCCTATATCAATGGAATATCTCTTAAATATTTCAATCGGGTCTTTGACGAAATTTGATTTCATCACGGATAGCAGAAGTTATCCGCAAAGTTACAACAAGAGACCATTTCAATATTTATTGCAACAAGTAGAGTTGAAGCAGCTACATCTAGGTCATGTTGTACCAGAAATGTACCTAGAGTGTGTAAATAGTATAAGGGTGTTGCTACAATAATAAAGTGTTGCAGAAAATAAGATGGTGGTGTAACAACTATTTTTTACTAGTGCTTCAAGAGTATTTTCCTAGACCTGCCTAAAGTGATGTTCATGGGTTCTCATAAGTTAGCATAAAATGATAAACTATTTTTTAAATACACAAAAATGAGCATTAAATTGAAGTAATTGGGAAACAACTGTAGTTGTGATATTTGGTCTTTAATTCCATGATTAAAAAAT
Source organism: Pinus albicaulis (assembly GCA_034641835.2). Taxonomy (NCBI): domain Eukaryota; kingdom Viridiplantae; phylum Streptophyta; class Pinopsida; order Pinales; family Pinaceae; genus Pinus; species Pinus albicaulis. The sequence continues at coordinate 77,914,934 of CM076571.1, read as the reverse complement.
GTTTGGATTTTAACCATGAAAATAATTAAAAAAAATAAAAAATAAAATGAAAATTTTTGCTTCAACAACTTTTCATTTCAACATGGTTTTTAATATCTTGCATAATCATGATATTTAGATTTTAATGTCATGGTTAGAAAATGTTGGAATTTTAACCCTTCCATGAGAAAAAGGGGATGTTGCATCAACAATTTCTAAAATCATTATGAAAATCATGATTTAATGCTAGCTCTAAAAACAATAAGAACTTAGTAAAGTTCTTGTTAAGTTGGTAATATTGTTCATTGTAGCCATGTAATCATAAATATATTGTTAACTCGCTTTCACACTAGAAATGGATGATAAAATCGAGTTTAAAGACCTTGCAATAGACACTTATTATGACTCTTTAATGTTTGGGATATCTTGTATGAGTGAAATCCTTGTACCTAATGATGTGTGGATTTCATCATTTGGAATTGGTTTGGGTTTGGTTATTCTAAATTTTGATTTCATGACCTTGGGTTTCACTTCTAATTAGATTTCATGTTATCCAATTTCCATACAATTCAATACCATGGTTTTGTTGATGATATTAATTTGAGTATTAGAAAAAAACACCTCTAATTTTTTTTTATTAAAATGTTAAATAGACTCCAAAAACAAGATATGGTATTGATTTGGCTCAATATTTCCCAAAAATATATATACCATGAAATTTATTATTTTAAATACATACACATTCTTCAACCATACCAAATTGACAACCCCATTGTACATGTCTACCCTAAAATACAAATGATATATTAACTTTCAATAACAACATTTTATTTTTATAATTTTAATTAATGATACTAATAAGCTTTACTCAAATTACTTTAATATTCCTATTCATCAAAATTAAAATAATAATAACAATTATATATATAATATTTTATTATATAAAATATTTGATTGTTGTTATTTATAGATATCTAATTAACCAGCCAAAAAAGACCTACGCCAACACATATAAGATATTATTTTTCACAAAGATCATGCAACAAAATTACTAGCATAGCCTCCTGGGCCTCCAAAGAATACATTTTTACCCCGCCGTGCATCCGTGTATTCCCCGTAATACACTTGATAACTATCCGGCTTACCTTGCCTCACTCTGATATCGGGGTCCTCGATTAGACGCCCGCTAGAGTCATGTATTTCTATCCTCTTGGTATATGCGCTATAACCATAACCACTCGAAGGAAATCGACCGCTACCCATGCATGTCCTAGTGTAGGCCGAACCCGCAAGTCTTGGCAAATAAGAAACTTCAACTCTAATGTCGGAGTTGTATGGTATTGTATGGTGCTGAATGTAATTCAAACACTGTTATTGCAAGATTTGTTAATTTTTTTTTGGTTTAAATTCTAGTCAATTTTAGCCATCGATTTAATTCTTCCACCTCTTTTGATAATTCCCTTTAATTTTATTATCAAATTAATAATTATAAAGATTAATTTATTTTATTTTATTTTGAATTGAAATTTTATTAATACTAGTGTATTGTTAAGTTATTAATTATAAAAATTAATTAAATTGTAATTTATTTTTAAATTATTATTATTATTATTAATATAATTATATAAATTAAATAGTTGATAAATATCATTAAGAATCACTATATAATAAGTATATTTATGCTAAATAAATTCAAATATAAAAATATTTTCCTACCTGGAAAAAAATACTAATAAAAATACATGTATTAAATTGTTTTCTATAACATTGTTGTATTATAATATAGAACCCTTGATTATGCAATATTATAATGTATTATAAGTTTACAATTAAGAAATACAAATATTAGTAATTATTTAACTTAACATGAAGTGACAAAATTAAATAATTAAATTAAATATGTATTGTTAAATAAAAGTTTCAGTTGAATTTATAAGACAACTTTAATTTATGAAACAAGAAGCTCCACGGCTTGGTAGGGCTTGGTAGGGTTTTGCAAATTTTTTAAAAGAAGTTGGTGGAAGACGCTAATGTTTTCAATTTCGTGTTGGAGGCTCATTCTCAGTGATCAATCATGATCGCCCCAATGAGTAGTACCCCGAGGAGGGGTGAAACCCCCTTCTACTATAATATTGTAATGAGTGGTCAAAATTTGTGGATGGAAACGCGGGATTCTTTTCGTGTCGCAAAGATCCGGAGGAAACCTTGGTGTTGGCGGCTCAACGGAAAACATGATTTAAAGGAAATTCCTTGTAAAGGATTCAACAAATTTGAGGTTTGTGATCTCAACAACAGGTTGGAGAATGTAGCAAGTTATGAAAGAGCATGCCATCATGCCCTAATCTATAAAGTTCTTTGGCCTAAAGTTATTTGGCCGAGAGAACAATAGATTGTGAAGTGGATCCAAGTGGATCCAAGTTAAGTCCAATTGAAAAGGAATAACTTGTTCTTAATGAACCAAATATAAATTTGTAATGTGTGGAAACTATGTATGAATACATTAATCTATTTGAGAGATTGCTAATTAAGAACACTCCAGGGTGACGTTACTAAAAATCACGAGGTAGATACTTCAAAAGGCCAAAGAACTTTGTCATAGTCCTTCATATTCAGCCTTTTTTAATCACAGTCAATCATATGTTGTCTGTATTCAACCTTAATTAGTCATAGTCAACCATGATGCATCATAGAGATCTTGGGCAACCATGGTCAACTAAGGTCAAACATGGTCAAATCATGTTGAATAATGGTCTGCATTACAAATATGGTTAACTATGGTTAACCATGGACAACATGGTTGAATATGGTCAACCATGGTCAACATGGGAATCATGGTTAATCATGGTCTACTTTAGACGTCTATAGGTAAATGCTAACAACCATAATTAACCATGTACACCCATAGTCAATCATAGACATATTGGGAAACCTTGAAAAACCATGTACAATTGTAGACATCTTGGGAAGCTATGTTCTATTAATATGCCCCGTGAATATCAACCATCAACTAGCACAACCACATTATTAAATGTGATTGATATACTTATATTAGTGCCATTTTCCACTTTATACATTCCAATATGTGTATAAAAATGATTGACCTAAGCATATTAGGTTAAAATAGGTTTATGAGGTTTACTAGGTTGGTCTAGGTTTACTAGGTTAACCTATGATTTACTAGGTTGGCCTAAGTTTACTATGCTTCTTGGGTTGACCTATGTTTACTATGTTGAACTAGGTTTATTAGTTTTACTATGTTTATCTAGGTATATTAGGTTAACATTGGTTTACTAGGTTGACATAGGTGAACCTAAATTTAATACGTTAAACTAGACTACTAGGTTGGTGTAAGTGTACTATTTTGACCTACATTTCTTAGGTTGACCAAGGATTATAAGGTTTATTAGGTTTATGATCAGAAATTGAATTGCGGGCCAAAATTTGCTAAAAAATGAAAGTTCCCAGAATCAATCGAAACTAGAATGACCGTGAAGTTCTCGTCGCCCCGAATCCGACGCACTTCGTTTCATCAAAAACCGACTTTGTATGATAAATTTAGAACATGTTGTCCACTTTGCCAAACATGCGAATTTTCAAAAAAAAAAGTCAAACACGGTCAAAGGGGTCATTTTTTGGTCAAAATGGGTTTTTCTCTAGCTAGTGGTTTGTTGACCCTTGTCAGGTGTGGTTGGCTTGAATTTCTGGGCTACATGGAAAAGTTTGGTTGGTTTTTGAATGAACTAATGGGACGAGGACATGTGGTGTTGCCAAGTGTTGCCACGTGCCCCCTCCCAAAGGTCGAAATGGTGTTATGTAATGGTCAAAATGCATTATATATATCATGGAAAAATTATATATGGCAGACGGCTGGAGGCCGAGGTCAACCCTGCAACCTCCCCCGCGGCAACAAAAACACGAACCAATAGACCATACATTGTAACTTAATATGTATAGAACGGAACTTATATTTAAGTTTGAATGTAATGCATCGCGGGGATAAGGCCAAGGCCAACCCCGGCCTATAAAACCTAACAGTACGACCACAAACAACACTCCAACTAAATGCGCCATTAGCCCCTAAACGATACTTAACTCTCACTTAACCATTAATTAATACAATCTTAACTTGGCGGTGAGGTTGGTGGAGTCCACCATTTTCGGCAAAAATCCAAATTTAGCAGAGTTAACTAGAGTTCTCAGTAGTTTTTGATGGTTTTTCCTAGGAAAAATTGATTGAGGCATAACTTTTGGAAAATTCGACCAATTTTGGCTCACAAATAGTCTATCCTAGCTTATTTGGACATTCTGAACAGTTTGGAGTAGGTTTAAGAGCCATCAGAGCTCACAAAATGACTTTACTCAAATATATAATCAAATCATCAAAGGGGCCAAGCCATTGAAGCTGGTCCAAGTTGACGTAGCCCTGGAGGGTTGAACTCATTCATCACTGTTGTGTAATGTGTGTTGTGTGGTGATTATTTCCTACATATTATTTGGATGTTTATGTGTTTTTAAAGCTAATTTACTTCATGAATTTCTCATAAAAGACACACAAATTTGACAAATAAACCCTCTCATAAACCTACTATTTGACACAATCCTTAGGCACACTTTTATTTTATACTGATGAGGAAGCTAGCACAACAAAAATAGTTTTTCCATATTGAGATTAAGTTGGTATCATAGCACAATTTAGCTCATTTTATCCCAAGTTTATCTTAGGGTTTTCCAAGGTTAGCTAGAAAATTAGCTACTGGTTGTGTATTTGTGCAAGGACAATTTAACTGTGTGCAAGTTTATGTGTGTAGGTTGAAGAGAGGAGAAGGTCAAGATTGAGGACCCAATTATCAAATCATAGCAAAGAAGCTTTGTATGCATTACAAGTGTCATGGCAGGTTCATCAAGTGATGTTTCTAATCAGTCTTCCCTAGCAAGACTCTTTGATGAAGAGATGTTGCATAGGCTCTTCATCATAAGAGATATGGTTGAATATAAGAAGGAGAGTAGTAGGATTCAGGAGCAGTTGATGGCCATGAAGTAGGAGAAGCAAGATATTCTTTAAAATATGAATGAGATGGAGACTCAGATCCATATTGTGAATGAAACCCTAGAAAAGATGCATGAGATGGAGATTCAACTCCATTATTCCAAGGAAACCCTAGCCAAGTATGTGCATGAAAATGAGGTATGCAAATCAATTTTATGTTTAATTTTCTCTCAAGATGAATGTTTTGGTGTTTTTAAAAGACACGCTAGAGGAATAGGGTCTAAATTATTAAAAAAATTATCTATGAAGGTAAAGGGTTAGGCAAACATGCACAAGGAATTATAAACCCTATTGTTGTTGAGGGAAGGTCTGGGTACATGCGTCTAGGTTTTGGTGAACAAGATGATGTAGAGCACTCAAAAAATATGGAGAATTTTGGAAATGTTTCAAGGAAGGCTTCCATTATATATTCACTACCTCAAGATTGTGTTCGTGGAGAATACAATAGGTTTGCACCCATTGTGGAAGAGATTGTTGTTATCCATGCAAGTAGCGGTTATGGACCACAAGAAGAGGGAGAATGATCCAAAGCCAAGGAGGCACGTGAAGGTGTTCAAAGAAATATTGTACATGTTCATTACCTCAATCTTGTGAAGTTTTTGTTCATGAGGAACGAAAATGTTTTACACCCACTTTGCAATAAGATGCTCATAATGATGCAACTAATGGAAATGGAAAATAAGAGGATGTTGAAAGCACTAAATCCATTGAAGCCATTGTTGCTATTCCGAAGAGAGCCACTACCTCATCAAATTCACCTCCTCAAGAAGGCAATTAAGGTGAATGTGCAAGGTATAAATCTGCCTTTAATCAAGTTGCTTTTAATTATGATAAACATGGAAAATCCTCACATAATATTTGGAGAAAATTTATATGTTCCTTTTCTGGTTTGAATAACCACACTGTTTCAAGGTGCTAGAAGAAGATAGCCATAAATAGGAAAATTTCAAAACAAAGGACAAAAAATGCCAAAGGTCCAATGGACAATGCAAACCATGTTGAAAACAAGATGCAATTATTTTGCACTCATTGCCATAAGCAGGGTCATCTTGTAGACAAGTGTTGGAATTTGTATCCAACAAGTCATCCACGACATTTGAGGATGGTGGAGAGAGATTTTGACAAGAATTGAAAAGAGGATTCCATAATTGATGTGGGTTAGGATTATACACATGATGAAGTGCAGCTGAAATAAGCGCCATTGAAGTGGTTTGCAAAGATATGGTTAGATTTCTTAACCAATTAAGGCCTTTCATTTCCTTTGATAATTGATGCAAATATTTCTTTATTGATGCATTTCCTTGTTATCTGAATGAATTTATTTTCTCTTGAAACTATGCTACATATTTCACGAAGCAAGATGTTGGAAAAGTAGAGTTATGTTGACTCACTTATATGCAACAAAGATGGAAAATTGTAGTTGCAATTTTCATGTGAATACATTTATTTTTCTCTAGAATGCATGTTGCATGTTTATGCCAGGAAGGTGTTTAAAAGTGGAGTATATTGACTCACTTTGTTGCAACAAATTTGGTCATTTCAGCTCTTTAATTACTCATACATACCAAATGGATTCTTGTACTTGCGAGAGAGTTGAGCATTGTATACATGCATGAGAGTTTGTGTGTGTGAACAGTGGAATTTTTTATAGTCTCATTGTGCTTGAACATGCATGAGTGATTGACTTGTGTTGGTTGATTGCTTTGTTAACATGTATGTTGTCAACTTGAGAGTGTTGATCATTTGCACATGCATGAGTGATCAAATTGTGTTGGTTGATTTATTGTTACATGTATGTCTTGTTGAATTGGAAAAGTTGATTTATTCTCCAAGGATAAAAGGGAGATGTTGATGAATTGTTTTATGAGATGTGAAATTCTTGTTGTTTTGGGAAAATAATCGTCAAGAATTGTACATGCTTTGGTTTCACTTAAGAGTCAATGGTTTGAAGATGCATGTTTTGTCGACTTGTGTTAGGTCGATGGGTTTGTACACAAAGATGTAAGAATACATGGCAATGTTCATAGGGTGCGACATTTTTTTATTTGTAGGAGCAAAACGAAGAGGTTGTCAAGTTGTGTTTCTTTCATGATGTGTTTTTCAAGTTATTGGTTTTTCTTGTGACAAGATGTCTCCGGATTTTGGAAGGTCTGCTCTTGAGTGAAAGGCTCATGATTAGCCTTCATTCTCAAATCATGGCATTAGCAGCATGTCAATACTAGAGGGTGATGGAATCAAGAAACAGAAAGAGGGACAAAATGAAAAAATATCGCAGCAAAAACAACATTCCTTTTATATACCATATGATGCATGATGCCAAGAAGCGACAAAGATGGCGAAGACATTCTTCCAGATGTGGAATTTTTTGTTGTGGACATAAAATAATGGTCATTTAATTTCTAGTGATTAGTGATATTTGAATTTATTGTTGTAGTTCACTCAGATGGGTTTAAATTGGAAAAGCGTTTCCAAGGAGAAGAATGCATCAAATGCATGTTTATGCAAAGGAGGAACAATATTCTAAGTGGAAATACCATCAGTAAATCTTTCAAAGCATAAAGAGATCGCTTGGTTACAGTGAGATGTTTTTCATTAGTTAGCAAACAACCAACAAGGGTCAACAACGAAAGGAGGACATTCGTTGAAGTACCAAGCCATTTTCAAGAGTAGGCATGTGAAGCAACCAAAGAGGTTGTCATGAATATTTTTCCAAGAAGAATCAAGTCTATAGAACTTGGAAAGGTGAAGAGGATTAAACTCTCTTAAGATAACCAAATTTTGTGGGTCAAAAATCCTTTCAGTGGGAAGGAGTGATCAGAAACTAAATTGGGGGAAAAGAAAATTCTAAAAAATTAAAGTGCTTAGAATTACTCAAAACTAGAACTACTGTGAAGTTCTCGTCGACCTGAATCTAGCGCACTTCGCTTCATCAAAAACCGACTCTGTATGATAAAGTTAGAGCTTGTTGTCTGCTTTGCCACACAAGCGAATTTTAAAAAAAAAAGTCAAGCAGGGTCAAAGGGGTCAATTTTTGGTCAAAATGGGTTTTTCTCTAGCCAGTGGTGGGCTGACACTTGTTAGCTTGTGGTTGGCCTAAATTTTTCGGCTACATGGCAACTTTCAGCTGGTTTTTAAATGAACCAATGGGATGAGGACACGTGGTGCAGCCAGGGGCCACCATGTGCCCCCTCCCAAAGGTTGAAATGGTGTTATGTAATGATCAAAATGCATTATATATATCATGGAAAAGTTATATATGGAGGACGGGTGGAGGTCGGGGTCTACCCCGCGACCTCCCCCGCAGGAACAACAACATGAACCGATAGACCATACATTGAAACTTAATATGTATAGCATGAAACTTATATTTAAGTTTAAATGTAATGCTTGGTGGGGGCAAGGCTAGGGCCAACCCCGACCCATATAACCTAATGTTACGACCACACACAATGCTCCAACTAAACGTGTCATTAGTGCCTAACCCATACTTAACTCGCGCTTATCCATTAGTTAATCTGATCTTAACTTGGTGGTGAAGTTTGTAGAGTTTTCCATTTTCGGCAGAACTCCAAATTTAGTGGAGTTAGCTAGAGTTATCTCCTGCTTTGGAGGGGTTTTCCTAGGAAAAATTGATTGGGCCATAACTTTTGCAAAATTCAGCCAATTTTGGCTCTGAAGGAGTGTATTATAGAAAATTTGGGCATTCTTAATAGTTTGGAGCAAGTTTGAGAGTCACCAAAGCACATCAGATGACTATACTCAAACATTTGATCAAACAATCAAAGGGGCCAAGCCATTGAAGTTGTTCCAAAGAGACGTAGCCCAGGAGGGGTGAACTCCTTCATTACCATTGTGTAACATGTGTTTTGTGGTGATTATTTCTTGCAATTTATTTTGATGTTTATGTGTTTCTAAAGATAATTTACTTCATGAATTTCTCATAAAAGACACACAAATTTGACACATAAACCCTCTTATAAACTTACTATTTGACAAAATCCTTAAGCAACCTTTTATTTTGTATTGATGAGGAAGCTAGCACAACAAAACTGTTTTGTCCATATTCAGATCAATTTACTAGGTTGACCTAGGGTGAGCATGTTTGTTAGGTTTACTAGGTTGGAGGATATTAAAATGCTAGTTGAAAACATGAATTTGTAAGCTGATGGGGATAGATTAGCCCCAAATTTATTAGCAATGAAAGGCATTATGACTATATCGAATGAGAACTCTAAACTTATTGTCTAAGAGAGAATTCAACATATCTCAAAAATAATGCTTCTAAAAGGCCCTTATTCTAAAGAATATTTCATTTGGAACCATTTTGATGAAGATAGAGTACAAGTCAAGCAACTCGATAATTCAATAGTAAAATAAAATGTTCCTCTAATCCAATTTCATTAATTACTTCAATTGATATTCATTATGGTCTTTTCAAAGGAAGAGAATATTGGTAAGAATTTTTCTCAAGTTAATTTTTCTTCATAAAGGAATCTCACATGAAAAGAGAGTTAAAATGTTGATCCACTTTCATGAGTTTTAGTTTATTAAATTATGTTATTGTCACAGGAATATTATATGAGAAAATTTCAATCCTTAATGAACTCTTTCTTTAAAAGGTTCTTATCACTAAATGGGTTGTTCAATGGAAGAAAAGGAGCTTATGACTAAACATGTATGTTTTTCATTCTTTGCCATTGATCCTTAAAAAGTTCACATATGACAATATATTAAATCTCAAGTTTAACAAAAAAAAAAAAGAGGAGCTCTAAATCTCTTTGTTTTTTGTATAAATTCCTTGTTATTATACTGGTTATGCCACTGTATTTTTCATTTGCTATTTCTATTACAATGAATATTTAGCAGAGAGTGCCTATGATTCTACTTTGTTTGAGGTAAATTTACTCGAAATGAAATTTCTTACATCAGTATTATATGAGATATAGAATAAGGAAAATGGTTTAATATTATTGTGTCTAAGATTTTGTTTTTGCACATATGGATTTACTTCTAGTAACTCACGTGTTCGCGATAGTAATTCAAGTAACAAATCTGCATCGAATTAGTATCAACCACCAAAAATATATTTAAATACGTGGTCACAGTAATTTAGATACACAAATTGATAAGATAAATAATACTTTGCACAAAAATTACACAACTCTTTAGAGTTGGTTAAAATAAATTCAGCAAAAATCATCCTCCATGGATTTATACATTAATTACTAACTCACTACTCAATATCATAGTTATATCATTCCATAACACATTATTTATCACAACATGAGATATTTATTAGAATATTTAGAGGATCATCATATATCATTTTCTATACCAATCCTTAAAATACAATATATATATCACAACATGCATCAAAATATTTATTGAATTATTCACAGAGATAATTATGCGAAAATTTCCTAATGAGAAGGACTGCAGAAATTGCACTTCATGAGCACACTAGCTACCCAATCATGAACTATACCTCCAGTTCTACCCATGACGAGAGTACTTTCCAAATAAATGAAAAAACCCCGATTGATCCCTTCAATAAATATTGTACACTTTTTCTTCCGTAATTGATATTTCCTTTAATGGTGTCTCGCTTTTGTGGTTCTCAACAGCAATAGCCTATGGTTTTCCTTTAAAGCTCGTTTTTCTCTCTCGTGACACTTTATTCTTATCCGGGATTAGCATATTTTCTGAGCTAAGAGATTTAATGGATTTTCTCTCATATCCATTAAATATTATCTAGAATCTTTATCACAGAAGAGTTATCTCAATCTCATTTACTAATGAAATTTTTGTTTGAATTTTCTTTGGAAAGAATCTTGTACTCATGTGTCCCATTCCCAAGTACTTTCAATCCAACTATTTATTCATTAATAAAATTATTTATTTACATACGAAATTCAATGCACTCAATGAATTTTCCACCATTCACACTAATCCAGGTGGATATTGGTGGCCACCCACCTATTCCATTTGGGGCCCCACCATTGTCTCTTTCAGTTTTTTAGCTTCGGTACAAATTACTATTTTTGATAGTTTTTCAGGTCCTGAACTTCTGGAGCCGTTTTGAGGCCCTAAACGACGTTTTTTGGGGAAAACCAAGAGAAATTGAGCCTATATTTCTTACATCAAAATTTGTAGTCCTCGGATAGATCTTTCTAACGAGCTATTGAGCACATCAAGGAGATCGTGTGTCAAAGTTACGTTCCCAGGAAGTTGAAACACCAATTTACCCAAATGAGGCCCATAGTTTTGGCGCTTCATCTCCTAGGGTTAGGTTTTTGGACGTTTGGAGTTTTCCATTATTTCTGAATAATAAATAGACCCTCGAGCATCATTATAACACAGTTAAAAGGTCTATAGCTGCCACATCTCTTCTCAGAGATATGCTACCAGCACCCTAGCTATTTTTATTTCCATTATTTCTATAAGCATATTTCAGTCATTCTTTTATTAATAAAATGAAGTATTGTTTGCACTGCATCTCTGTGCTTATGTCTATTTCTGTATTTTATTGCATTCCTGCATAAATCTAGATCACACACTAACATAACTCAGTCTGAACAAATAAAACAACATTACAACAATAGAGGGGTATTGCATCGGACTTCAAATTTTCTTGCAGACTGTATGTTCTGTCTTTCTGTAATTTTTTGGTGTCTATAGTTAGGTGTTTGTGGTATGTAACTTCTAGTGTTATGGGTCCTCTAATGTAGGGTTTCCCAAATAGTTTTATCATTCCTTTAATTAATGTGATTTCCTTGCTTATTATGATGAGTTTACATGATTGAGATGTCTTTGTATGCATATGAATTAAGCTTGTAGTCACAAGACAAAACAGAGGGTTTCCTGCTTAAGCTTGTATGCATAGGACTATTTCAATTTTTCAATCACGTTTTATTATTCTCTCTTCCAAAACTATCCTCATCCTTCTAATATGAATTTGAAATATTTTCTTGATGTAGTTTTTAATAATTTCACTAACCTTATTAAGAGATCATACAACCTTAATGGTTGAATAGCCTAGAACAATTTGGAAGGTATTCTAGGAGACTTGGATATGAAGATTCGGTCCTTCTTCCTACATTGAGAAAAAGATAAACTCGCCTTCTTGTAATATTTTAGTTTCCAAAGATGTTAACCTTGTACCTCTAATACTATGTTGGAAAATTCATTAAAGAAATATGTTTTATCGAATTTCCATTATTTGACATTTACTTGTGAATTTATGTTCTTATTATTCTTGACTTTGTTAGTGTTTTTCATCATCAAATAAATGTGAAAATAAATAGAGGTCCAATGAACACATGATATAGACTCCATGCCATTGCAAAAACCCTCCAACAGTGTAAAACCGACAATAACTTCTCTTTCAACAAATGAGACTTCCAAGACCAAAACTTAGACTAGAGCTTCCATCGAGAACAATTCAACCCACCTGCCTTCATCCAAGAACAAGGTATTCAATCTACTTCTGCAACTTCAAATATGGAGCTAATATTAGCCCTCTCACATATGAAAGATGTCCTGAGTAAGTGTTACATAGATGCAAAACCTTCAAGTATTCTTCCCTTCTATTCTCGGCTCTCCTAGTTTTCGTATGCTTCTTGACTTGTCCTCAGATCAAATGAGATAAATGCGCACACCTTTCTAGTTCCAAATGAATTTGTTCATGCTTTTTATACAGTTTTCCAAGTGGCTCAAATAGCCCTTTCTAGGCTGACATGAATAGGGTTGGGATACATGTCTTTTGGAGTCCTTCTAGACAGTTTACAAATACAAAAATCATATCTCTTTCTTCGATCCAAGAGCCTAATGGGGTATTTTACATAATGACAATCACACTTGACTTATGACAATCCCTATAGGCATGAAATGGATTCTTTTGACCTATTTTACCAATGACCAAGCATGAAACCCATGCTTTATAAATAATTTCCTTTTATAATTTTCTTCCATCTTTTGATAAATACATAAGAGTTACACCATGACATGATACAAGTGACAATTATGAAGACCGAAACTAGTTAAAATTTCTAACAGGACTTACCTCCTTAAAAGAGCCACTTTTTATTATAGTAGAGTACTTAAGTTTGAAGCACAAAATTTCGAAAAATTATAACATAAATGTTATAGAACCACAAATTTTGTATTAGCGGAAACTCAAAATTCAAAATGAAAACATTTCATTATTTCATAGATTGAATAGAGTTGGCTGTTTTTATTCATAGTGCTATAGTGTTAGTTTGATTAAGATATTGAGGCACAACCTGTATTATGCTTCTTGGTTATAAGAATTTTACAAAAAATTAGAGAGTATTATTCAATTTTTGTGACATATGGCAACTAGATCAATATTTTGTTTTGGTTAGCCTTTTTTTGTTGGGTACCTAACCACCTCTTGTCACTTCCTTTGCTAGGTGGTTCAAATGGTCAACTTGCAATATTTTGACAAAAACTATATTCTTAGAGGTTGGTTGTTGGTGCACTATAGCAATGGTCCCTAATTTACAATAGTTATCCTCAACAATCAACTGTTAGGGTGTTGCAATATTAGACTTAGGAATGTTACAACACCAATTATACATCGTTGGTTGTGTCATGTTATGGGAATGCAATTGTAATACTACACCCTATCATATTTTAGATATATTTTGCAACAACTAGAGTTACAACTTCGATACTTCAGTAATGTTGCAATAGTGGGAGTTGTAGCACCAACATCCTTCTTTTATTGCAACAACCAGAGTTGAAGCACATACATCCAGGTCATGTTGTACTAAAAATGTACCTAGAGTCTGACAATGATATAGGGGTTTTGCTATATTAAGAAATTGTTGTATCAAAATAAGAGGGTGTTGTAACAATTATTTTTTACTAGCACTTCAAGAGTATTTTCCTAAAACTGCCTAAAGTGATCTTCATGTGTTCTCATAAGTTAACATAAAAGGATAAATTCTTTTGTAAATACACAAGAATGAGCATTAAAGTGACGTAATTGGGAAACAAATTTAGTAGTGATATTTGGTCTTTAATTCCATGATTAAAAAATGTTTGAATTTTAACCTGCAAAAAAAAATAAAAAAATAAAAAAATTGGTGTTTCAACACTTTTGCATTTCAACATGGTTTTCAATGTCTTTCATAATAATGCTATTTAGTTTTTAATGCAATGGTTAGAAAACGTTTGAATTTTAACCCTGCCATGAGAAAAGTGTGATGTTGCATCAACAATTTCCTGAATAAGTATGAAAATCATGATTTAATGCAAGCTCTAAAAAAATAATAACTTAGTAAAGTTCTTGTTAAGTTGTTAATATTGTTCATTGTAGTCATGTAATCATAAATATTGGTTAACTTGCTTTCACATTGGAAATGGATGATAAAATAGAGTTTAATGACTTTACATGAGACACTTGTTATAATTCTAGTGTTTTGGATATCTTGTATGAGTGAAATCCATGTAGCTAAAGATAGGTTAATTTCATCATTTGGAATTGGTTTGGGTTTGGTTGTTTTTTTTTTTTTTATGACCCTAGATTTGGATTCTAATTAGATTCCATTTATCCAATTTACATACAATTCAATATATTTATTTTGTTGAGAGAATTAATTTGGGTATTTTTTTAAGATTTAAAAATACACCAAATTTTTTTATTAAAATGTTTAGATAAACTCCAAAAATAAACTAAGATGTTCATTTGGCCCAATATTTCCCAAAAATGTATCCCATGAATTATCTTATCAACCACATGTGCACTTTCGTAAAATACATATGTATTCTATTTACATAGACATTGTTCAACCATGCAAAGTTGGCAACCCTCCACGCTAAAGACTTATGATTGGAAAAAACAAACATTACAAAATGATATATTAACTTTCAATAACATCATTTACTTTTAACATTTTATAATTTTAATTAATAAAATTAATAAAATAACTTTATCAAATTATTGTAGCATTCCTATTCATCAAAATTAAAATAACAATAATAATTATATAATATTTTATTATATAAAATGTTTCCATGTTCATAGACAACCATCAACAATTGTTGTTATTTCCGGATCTCTAATTAACCAGCCAAAAAAACCTACGCCAACCATAGAAATATTATTTTCACAAAGGTCATGCAACACAATCACTAGAATGACCTCCTGGTCCTCCAAAGAATACAGTTTTACCCCATTCTGCATCCCTGTATTCCCCATAACTCACTTGATAACAATCTGGCTTAACTGGCCTCTCTTCGAAATAGGTCTCCACGATTAGATGCCCGCTAGAGTCATGTAATTCTATCTTCTTGGTATATGCGCTATAACCAAAACCACTCGAAGGAAATTGACCGCTACCCATGGCTGTCTTAGTGTAAGCCGAACCCTCAGGTCTTGGAAAAGAAGAAACTTCGCCTCCAACGTCGGCATCGATAGCGGCAGAACCAAGGGTCTGGGAACCGAACAACGAGGTTGGCCAATACCCTATACGGGTACCATCATAATATAAAGCCCATCCAACGCCTCTGTCTTGTATCACTTCCTGTGCATTCCAATGATAATTTTCCTAGTTAGCTTATTCAAAATTTTGCCATCACACCAATACACAAAAATAAACATTTTTTACCTTCTGGATCGATAGTGCCAGCTCAACCTGAGTCCCTCCAGTTTCTGATGCCGCCAACACAGTTGAGCCGGGACGGGGGAGGCCAGAGAATGCCACATATCCTGTACAGTCTAGGTCATAGCAACCGTTTCGGTAGTGATCGGACTGCATAAGGCACTCACTTATTAGCAATCTTCATCATCAAGGCTCTTTTTAATACATCAACCAAACTTCAAATTCTGAAATTCATACCGTCCAATAAACAAAGAACCTTGGTCGAGAATCACCACCATAATTAGTTGGATACACCTGCAATAGTCATCTAAGAATGGATTATTAGTTGATAGTATTTAATTTAATCCAGCCTTCAACAGTACACTAGCTAATTTGCAGTTTGAATGCCCCGAGCTTAAGTGGATTGAAGATTTCCAGAATACTTAAGGGTAAGTTCAAATAATTGAGATTGTTTAAATTCGTTGGAAATCGGAATATTTTTGGGATCTGATGGACGTAAGCAAAGTCAAATAGTTGAAATATCGTTAAGTAGATTGCTGCTGAATACAGAAATATTCAGGGATCCAACAGACAGGTCAAATAATGGAAAAGAAGTATTCGATTTTGTATCACTTACCGTCCATCCAACCTCTATAGTCTCTTGTCTACCTCCATTTACGTTACCGATCCAAATTTGGCTGTTACTGAACTTCGCATCGCGAGCAACGTTTGGGCGCCATATACTCAGGTCAGCAGACACTTTAGTGAATGGCCGATCATGGGTGTAGAATCTCACAACAGCATGCTGTTAACAACAATAACACATATAACAGGAGAATCATGTATTTGAAAGACAATATCATAGAAAATATACATCACGTCACGTGATTTTTCAATAAACATCAATCGTAGTACCTGGTGCACAAAGCCATCAGAGCCAGGATTGTCATTAGGTATGACGTTGTATCTTCTTCCTCTGTTTAAGTATTTGCTCACAGAACCGGCTCTTTCCACTTGTTCACGTTTGATTTCCCTGTGGGCTACTGTGTCCTCTGGACACTCATCCTTAAGGAATACCTCTGAAGTATTTACGTGGGCAGAGTCAATGTTGCGGATATTTAGCGGCGACGATTTCAGTTTCGGTGGCTTCTCCAAGCCCTTTTCATGAGGCACAAACAAACAGAATCGCATGTCAACACTTTTAGGAATTCTACTTTTCTAGATTCTTCAGTGTAATATTTTAGGTTGGAAACATTAGGCTGCTATACCCGCGTGAAATTATCACTTGCGTACTTGACAGATATTTGATCACTGAATTTTACGCAAAGGATGCTTTCTCCAAACTTATTCTGCGTATCAAAGGAAGACAAAGAGTCAGAAAAATATCATGGCCCTTCTTTTTTTGAAAAAATGTAATGGGATTTGACAGGATCACCTCATATTTGTAGACTGCTGGAGGATTAACGAAATTTATGTATTCATCAATACTCATTTGACGCACGTCAACAGCAGACGTGAGAAGAGCAAGAGACGAAAACAGACTCCCCAAAAGGGAAAACAACCTCATGGAAAACAAACTCATTGAATGGAAACAGGAACACCAAGAAGTCAAAGCTCCTTCAGATATTTGATGATAAAGAAATCCATAGATATAGTCCGATTAGTTCAGCGTGGCATCTCTTTTATGGGATGAATTATCGTACTTTTACTTAAATTAGAAGATCATTAAGAGTTATGATGTATGTTTATCACAAAAAAAACTCAAAAATTATAATTGCATTCCATGTAGAGGAGATGTATCCCCTATTCTGGAGCTAATGCTTACTTCTCGAGCTATTTTTTTTACTTTATTTTCTACTTACCATGGACCATTACCTCATTAACATTTATCCAACCCAGCTCAACTTAATATATATATATATATATATATATATATATATATATATATATATATATATATATATATAACTTGTTTTGCTATTAAATATGTAGATAATGACATTATCTGCACATTACCAAATGGCATACTTCTCATTACGAAATGGCACCTTGCACAAAGACGATAGGTTACGATGTGTACGTTCAAAATATTATACATTAACACGAAGGAATAAAAAACAAATAATTTGATTATTCGTATTGATTATATTAAAAATAGGGATTTAGATGTATTAGATTAATTATAAAAGCTAAAAGTGGTCAGATGTATTAATTAGATAATGGATTAGCTATATATATAAAAAAATTAATTATATTATAATTTACATTTAAATTATTATTAATATTAATGTAGTTATATAAATTAATTGATCGGTAAACATTATTAGAAATCAATTCAGAATAAGTGTGGTTATACTAAATAAATTTGAATATAAAATAGTTTTTTTACCATTAAAATTTTAAAATGAAAAAAAAAGTTATCTATATTAAATGGTTTTCTATTACATTGTGCAATATTAAATGGTTTTCTATTAGATTGTGCTATAATATGGAAACCTTGATTATGAAATATTATAATGTATTATAAGTTGAAAAATAAGAAATAAAAATATTACTTGTTATTAAACTTAACGTTAAGTTACAGAACTAAATAAGTAAATTAAATATGTATTGTTAAATAAAAGTTTAAGTTGAATTTGTGAAACAAGAAGCTCCACAGCTCTGCCAGGGCTTTGTAGGGTTTTGCAGAATTTTTTTTTAAAGTTGGTGGAAACTGACACTAGTGTTTTCAATTTCGTGTGGGAGGCCCCTTCTCAATTTCGTATTGGAGGCCCCAATGAGTAGTATCCCGAGGAGGGGTGAAACCCCCTCTTACTATAATAATGTAATAAGTGGTGAGAAGTCCGTGGATGGAAAACGTGAGATCCTCTTCATGGAGCAAAGATCCAGAGGAAACCTCGGTGTTGGGGGCTCAATGGCAACCATGATTTAAAGGGAAATTCCTTCTAAAGGATTCAACAAATTTGAGAATTGTGATCCCAACAAGAAGTTGGAGAAATCGTGGCAATTTATAAAAGATTATGCCCTAATCTATAAATTTATCCACATTTAGCCAAGAGAACAATATATTGTGAAGTGGATTCAAGTTAAGTACAATTGAAAAGCAATAACTTGTTCTTAATGAACCAAATATAAATTTATAATTTGTGGAAACTATGTATGAATACATTTAATGAACCAAATATAAATTTGTAACTTGTGGAAATTATGTATGAATACATTTATCTATTTGAGATATTTCTAATCAAGAACATACTCCACACTTAGGCTACTAAAAATCATGAGATAGATACTTCAAAAGAATGTCAAGATATATTTAATTTTATTTTACAAAAACCAAACCTATTACTTTTAAATTCCATTACGATCCATTTTTGTTATCATCATTAAATTAAAATCATTAATTAAATATCATTCATATAATTATGAAAATTTATTCTAGAATATATATGAAGCTTTTGAGTGTATGAAATCCATGATTTTTTCCTTAAATTTAAAAAATATTGTAAAAGGATTTTATCAACTTCAATAAGATCATTTTAATTATAATAACTTTATAATTTTAATTAATGAGATTAATATAAAAATTTAATGTTGGTTAACCCTTGGTTAATCATGGTTAATCCTCATCAACCTTTCCAACCACAGTCAGCTATCGTTAACCATCGATAACCATTGTTGACCCTCTTCAACCATCATCAAACATTGAAAACCATGGTTGACCCTCTTTAGCCATCTTCAACCATGGTCAACCACTATTAACAATTTTAAAACTTATTCAACTATATGTTGGCCATAGTCAACCGTATTCAATCTTTTTTAATCATAGCCAATCATATGTTAACCATATTCAACCTTAATTACCCATCGTTAACCATGATGCATCATAGACATCTTCGAAAACCGTGGTCAACTAAGGTCAAACATGGTCAAATCATGTTGAATATTGGCCTCCATTACAAACATGGTTAACTATGTTTAACCATGGAGAACATGGTTGAACATGGTTATTCATGTTCAACATGGGAATTACGGTTAATCATGGTCTACTGTAGACATTTATAGGTAAATTCTAATAACCATAATTAACCATGTACACCCATAGTCAATCATAGGCATCTTGGGAGACCTTGATAAACCATATACAACAGTATACATCTTGGGAATCTATGGTTTATTAATCCTCCCCATGAATGTCAACCATAAACAAGCACAACCACATTATTAAATGTTGTTAATATATGTATATTAGTGGCATTTTCCTATTTATACATTCCAATATGTGTATGAAAATGATTGACCTAAGTTTACTAGGTTAACATAGGTTTATCACATTTACTAGGTTGGTCTAGGTTTAGTAGGATATGATTCACTAGGTTGACCTAAGTTTATTATGCTTACTAGGTTGACCTAGGTTTACAAAGTTGACCTAGGTTTATTAGTTTTACTATGTTTACCTAGGTATATTAGGTTAACATTGGTTTTCTCGGTTGACCTAGGTGAGCCTACATTTAATAAGTTAAACTAGACTAGTAGGCTGATGTAAGTGTACTATTTTGACTTACATTTATTAGGTTTACCTAGGATTATAAGCTTTATTAGGTTTACTAGGTTGAACTAGGGTGATTATGTTTGTTAGGTTATCTAGGTTGGAGGATATTAAAATGCTAGTTGAAAAATGAATTTGTAAGGTAATGGGGATATATCAGTGCCAAATTCACTATCAAAGAAATGAATTATCACTATATCGAATGAGAAATCTAAAGATTATTGTCCACGAGAGAATTCAACATCTATAAGAAATAATGCTTCTAAAAGGCCCTTATACTAGATAATTTATTATTTGGAACCATTTTGACCAAGATAGATTACAATTCAAGCAACTGGATAATTCAATAATAAAATAAAGTGTTCCTCTAATCTAATTCCATTAATTACTTCAATTGATATTGATTATGTTCTTTCATAGGAAGAGAATATGGGTTAGCATTTTTCTTAGGTTAATTTTTCTTCATAAAGGGATTTCACATGAAAAAATAAATAAAATGTTGATCCAATTTCACCAATTTTAGTTGATTATAATTATGTTCTTGTCAAAGGAATATTGTATTAGAAAAGTTCAATCCTTAAGGGGCTTTTGCTTGAAAAGGAGCTTATCACTAAAGAGGCTTTTGAGTGGAAGAAAATAGAAATTGTACCTACTTTTAAAGGTTGATTTAAAGGTTTTTAGAGTTTTCATGGATCCAAGTTAAGTCCAATTAAAAGGTATCACTTTTTCTAAAAGAATCAACTACAAATTTGTGTGCAGTTCTTAATGAATCAACTAAATTTGTGTGGAAATGTAATTGAAATGAGTAGAAACTATGTATGAACACATTGATTTGTTTGAAATATTGATAATTTAACACTCCTAAACATGAGATAGATATTGCAAGTGAATGTCATAAATAGATTTAATCTTATAATTTTACAACCACCCAAAATATTATTTTTAAATTGCATCATTATCCATTTTTTTATCATCATTAAATTAAAATCATTACTTAAAACACTATACATGTAATTATGAAATTTAACCTAAAATATATATGAAGTTGTTGGGTGTATAAAATCCATGATTGTTTTAGAAACTTTGAAATTGTGACAATAGATCTTCACCCACTTCAACAAAATCATTTTAATTACCATATATTTATAATTTTAATTAAAAACATTAATGTAAATATTTAGTCTAAATTATCTTCACAATTACCATTTTAAAAGTTATGATACTAATTAATATACTTTTATATTTGTTTTATAAAATATATTAGGAATATACCATGATGTATACAAACATCAATCATCAATGTGATTGTTGTTAATTGCAATATTTTTAACTAGCACCAATCAACCTAAATGTATGAATGCTAACTCTCACCTTAGGAGCATAAGGGTAGAATCCACAAGCCAACCATTAAGCTCTTGCATATGCAAGATGATAAAATATAATGGAGTGGGATAAGTTGGGATTTCTTATCCAATTACCAATATAATGTTTCAGATCCACATTTGATTGAAGGATGGGATCAAAAAATAAGGGACAGAAACTCCAAAGAAGGATAAGATACGATCTAGATGTTTAATCTAAGGTAAATGGTCGTAACAAATTCTCGAAGCTTCTAGAAGAGGAAGCTTCCAAATATTCTCTCTTTTTCCAAAATTTCTAGAACCAACACAGGTGCAAATTACAACAACCTGCAGGTGATCAACGTTGGCCACAATGATGCATCTTGTAGGTGAACACTGTCCAAAGGAAGGCTAGGGAGTGTTGGTGCTAAAATTATCTAAGATGAGGTAGTTTGAGGTAGAAATTTAGGGAAATCAAGGAGGCTCACTTAGGGCTTTATGAAATGATGTTGACAAGGGGTAATAGGATGTTGATTGATCCCATTAGAAGGCCTAATGAATGGAAGTGACAAAATGGCCTATAAAAGAATGCCCCCTAAAGAAAAAAGTCATAAATGATGGTTGATAACTGAATTTATTTACCTTGTGACAAGCCGGAATCAAGAAAAAATGGCGAGCTTCATCTGTTACAATACATTTATATCATGAGATCTCTATTATGAGGTATGAATACCCATACAAAGATCATAATAAAACATAACATGTAAATTGATCAACAAATGCATCCACAAATGTAACCAGTGGACCCATGACTAAATGACTATCAAAATTGTCACAACCATTATACATTGTGATCTATGTATAACTCCTGAAATCATAGTCGAGATGGATGAAACTATATTTGGGGTCTTCTATATCATTCACACAACTAGCTAATGTACGAGTGTAACCATGTGAATCAATGAGCTAAGGTCGAACATGGTAGACACCATATGATTACCGACCGATGATGTAAGTCATTAATAGATGGGAGAGAAACCACTGATAATATTAATGGATCTCAGGCTACTATAGTACAATTTGTATGGTGTGAGTAAATGAGTTGATGTCGAACACCACGCATAATATTTTGGTGGAAGGAAAATGATATAAAATTGTCTCCGAGAGCGAGGAAACTTTCCATTGATGTATGCGAGAACCAAGGTACTAAAGGAGTGTTTCTAAGTTAACTTCCTGAATGATGTGCTGATGTCGACAAATACCTACCCATCACAAGAAGGCCTCGATCTATCCCCATCAACGACATGAAAAGGGTATCATGATTGAGATAGAATGATGATGATACAGAACTGAATCAGGAAAATGAAACCATGGAATAGAGGCTTAGGATTATTTTGATAGATATCAACTGAAGTTAATTCTCTTGAACACATAACAACACTGAATATAGTTGGAAGAATTCACCCAAAACCTAGATGGAGGCTTCGAAAAGGTATTATGAACTGAATGAAAAGAAAATTACCCAAATCAACAACCACAGAGATGAAATGGAAGAGTGTCATGTTCAATAGCGACTTGTTGCCATTAGAAAAATAGAGTACCCTATTTTTCCAAATTTCCCCAACCATATTGGTCAATACCTCTTCATTTTTTAACAAGCTTGAGGAGGATAACATATGCGTTATCTGTAATTTCATCCTTTGGATGAATCCCTCTGATTATTTTTAACAAACCCTGAGAAGGAGTGGTTCAACCTTGATATGTTCGACAATTCCATCATTGTTGGATGTTTTTGTAGGTTTTAACCCTGAACAGAAATTATCTACACACGAATCTTATAACAGAAAATAAACAATAGCGAGAGCATAAAACATAAAACAGATAAACATAGAAATTTTCCCCTGGATCCTAAATCAGGACGACCAGCTTGATTTTTCATTATATTCCTTTTAGTGTTACAACACATATATATACATGCCAAAGCATACATAAACCCCAATCCATTAACCCTGGATTATATTGTAGTTCCCTTGACCAGATCTACAAAATACCAGGGGCCGAAAACCATCGTACCCCAAAACCATGTGTAAAATCATGCACAAAACATGGGTGGGTCCACCTACGAGTGGATCTGCACACCAAACAAATTTTTGCTGGGGGACCCCAACAGTGGGGGCTGCCTCCCCCTTGTGACCCCCCTATTGCACCCAACGCAACGTACAGTGCGTGGGTCTAGTCGTGGAAAGAATATAACACATACCCAACATTCTCCCACTTGTTGTTTTCTTTCCATTACGGAGAACCCCAAGTCACACACTCCTTCAAATCATTGTTTCTCTACACCAAGAGAACTTCCGAGTGCTCACAGACTTTGTCAATGCATCTGCAACATTTTTCAAAGTGTCCACCTTTACCAGCAACACCCTTTTAGCCTCAACCATATCTCTAACAAAGTGATATTGAACATCAATGTGCTTTGTCTTTGAATGATAAGCAGGGTTCTTAGCCAAGAAAACTGCACTTTGGCTATCACAGTCTATCCTTATAGCTTGCTGCACCAACCCCATACTTGAACACAATCTCGCAAATCTTCAATGCTCTTGCATGAGTGGCTGCTATGTATTCTGCCTCTGTAGTTGAAAGAGCCACTATAGACTGTCTTTTACTCATCAGACTGACTGTGCCTCCAAATAGGCTAAACACATACCCACTTGTAGATATTCTTTGGTCCAGATCTCCAGCCCAGTCTACATCAACAAAACCATGAATGTCCAACATTCTTTCCAATCCTGGTCTTCCCTGGTAGCAGAAGCCATAATCACTAGTGCCACGTAAATATCTGAAAACCCGCTTCACTGTTGTCCAATGCTCCTTCCCTGGGTTTGACATAAACCCACTCAATACTCCCACTGCATGTGCAATTTCTGGTCTAGTACAGACCTTTGCATACATCAGGCTACGCACTGCACTTGCATATGGAACACGAGACATATCCTCCTCTTCTTCTTGTGTCTTGGGGCACTGTTTAGCAGGCAGCTTTACACCTACAGGAATAGGAACATTCACCGGTTTATTATCCTGCATATTGAACCTCTGTAATATAGTCTCGATATACTTCCTCTAGTTTAACCAGAGCTTCCTCTTTTCCCGATCTGTCTTAATTTCCATGTCCAAAATATAGTTTTCAACACCAAGATCCTTCATGTCGAATTTGGAGAATAGTTGGGTCTTCAAATCTTGGATAATTTCTTTTTCATTTCCAATCAACAACATATCATCCACATACAAGACCAAATAAATAACACGTTCACCAATTAATTTAAAATAAACATAGTGATCCTCCTTGCTTCTGGTGAAGCCAAGTCCCCGTATATAGGTATCAAATTTCTGATACCACATCCTTGGTGACTGTTTTAACCCATAGAGAGACTTCTTCAACCTGCACACCAGTTCTTTCTTACCCTTCACCATAAAGCCTTCAGGTTTCTTCATGTAGATATTCTCTTCTAGATCCCCGTGAAGAAAGGTTGTCTTCACATCCATCTGTTCTATCTCAAAATCAAATGTAGCAGAAACATATAAAAGTAATCTAATAGAAGAAACTTTGGCAACAGGAGACAAAATATCACCAAAATCAATTCCCGGCACCTGGGAATAACATTTTGCTACCAACCGAGCTTTGTATTTCTCCACCTTGCCTTCTACATTCATCTTCTTCTTAAACACCCATTTTCTCCTTATGGGCTTCCTTCCAGCCAGCAACTCCACCAAATCCCATGCCTCATTTTTATGCAAGGATGCCATTTCATCAACCATGGCCTCCTTCCAGAGCTTTCCATTCTCTGAATCTACTGCCTCCCTGACAATTCTGGGATCATCATCAGTTATAGTTAAGGCAAATCCTGAACAGAAAGCAGATGGACTATACCTTTCTAGTTTCCTTCTTTCCCGAACTGATCTTCTCACAGCTGGAGTTTTTGGCTCTTCCTCTTCTGAGTCTTCTTATGTTGTAGAGTATGATTCATCCTCCTTTAGCTCAAACTCTATCTTCTTAGGTTCCTTTGGTAGGACTTCATGTGTAACAACATCTTTCACCTCTCTAAACACCAAATCTTGGCTGTACACAACCTTCCTTGTTTCTGGGTTCCAAAGCTTGTAACCCTTTAAACCATCCTTATACCCAATAAATATGCACCTTTCAAATTTATTATCCAACTTGGTACTTTTCTCCTTTGGAACATGTACATATGCATCACATCCAAATACCCTTAGATGTGAAAGAGAGGGTTTCTTACCAGTCCATACCTCATTTGGAGTCTTATCCTCCAACGCTAATGAAGGTGATCTGTTAACTAAGTAACATGTAGTCTCCACTGCCTCTGCCCAGAATTCTTGTCCTAACCCAGTACCACTGAGCATGCTTCTTGCCTTTTCCATCAGTGTTTTGTTCATTCTTTCTGCAACTCCATTTTGTTGAGGTGTGTATGGAGTAGTCTTTTCTCGTGCTATGCCACACTTCTTACAGAACTCTTAGAATTCCTTCTTTCAAAACTCCCCACCATTATCTGTCCTCAGCGCCTTTATCTTCTTCTCTGTCTATTTTTCCACTAGAGCCTTAAATTCTTTAAATTTGTCAAAGACTTCAGATTTTTTCCTCAAGAAATATATCCATGTATTCCTTGAGAAGTCATATATGAATGAAACATAGTACAAAGACTTTCCCAGTGATGGAACTGACACAGGTCCAAACACATCACTGTGCACAAGTTCTAATATCTTGTTCGCCCTCTTAGCACTAGAAGGAAAACTCACCCGATTCTACTTCCCATATACACAATGTTCACAGAAATCGAAATCCAGAGAGAAATTAGACATACGTTATACCATACCATTTCTATGCAGTATCCGAAGGCCCTTCTCTCAAATATGTCCAAGCCTTTGATGCCATAGCATGGTATTTTCTCCAAAGATAGCTAGGCTTTCCGCTCCACTTTCAGGAACCACATAACTGTTACACCCATCAATAACAGTGCTACCTTGTAGCTTGTACAGAGTTCCAGTCCGAACTCCCCGCATTAATACCAGTGCTCCCCGAACCATCTTGCGGGCATATTTCTCGAACACTATTTTTACACCTGCATCATCCATCTTGCTTACATAAATCAGATTTCTGCCCAATGCAAGAATATGTAGAACACTAGGAAGTGTTCTAATCCTTAGGCCTTGCAGCTTTAGCTTGGCCTTTCCACGTCCAACAATTCTGGCCTTCCTATCATCCCCTAGGAAGACTTCACCACCATCATATTTCTCATACTTGTAAAACCACTCCCTATGGGGAGTGAAGTGAAAGGATGCACCTGAGTCAATCAACCATGACTCATGATCTACATGTGTATTTGAAGAAGAAGCCAAATACACATCCCCACCTTTATCCGAGGTGGTTTTTGCCTCTGCTTAAGGAGCATCATCAGATCCCTTTCCTTTCTCAGGAGCTTCAGATCTGCAGCCCTTTTTGTAGTGCCATTCCTTTCCGCATTTCCAGCACACCTTTACAAACTTTCCAGGAGATTTAGATCTCCCTCTAGATTTAGATCTCCCACTCCAAACCTTATTCTTGTTTCTATTCTGGGACCTTCCTCGTACGTATAAGGCATCTCCATTCTGGCCCCCCATATCCTCCGTCTCATTTCTCCGATGTTAGTCGAGAAAATGTCATCAAATTAGCAATATAGCTGTTACCATTGTGGTCAACTACTATCCCGGGAGCTCATGAGAACACAAAAAACTGATGTACTTATCTTCATCTGAGATTTTAATATCAACAGATGACAGCTGACTTACCACAGTATTAAAGGCGTTCAGATGCTCTGTCACCGAGTCTCCATCCTTCATCTTGAGGTTATACAAATTTTTCCGCAGGAACAACTTATTCACCAGAGACTTAGATTGGTACAAAGTCCCAAGTTTTTCCCACAAATTATTTGTCGTAGCTTCCTTAGATACATTCAACAATACTGAATCTGAGACACACAGTCGTATTGTGCTCTTAGCCTTCCGATCCAGTTTCTTCCAGTCTTCATCTGACATTGCCACTAGTTTAGTACTTGGATCTACCGCGATCCACTGATCTTTTTCCACCAGCAGATCCTCCATCTTGAGCTTCCACAACTCAAAACACTAACCATTAAATTTCTCGATCTCTATCTTTCTACCGCTCACCATCTTCTTTCATCGCAAGAATCGATCCCGCAGATCTCCCACCGAACAGGGTCTACCTCAGGCCCGAGCAAAAAACCCTCAGCAGCAAAGGCGTCCCCTTGAAGTCGAAACAACTTTGATACCAAATGTAGGTTTTAAACCTGAACATAAATTATCTGCACACGAATCTTATAACATAAAATAAACAATAACTAGAGCATAAAACATAAAACAGACAAACACAGAAATTTTCCCCTGGATCCCAAATCGGGATGACCAGCTTGATTTTTCATTATATTCCTTTTAGTGTTACAACACATATATATACATGCCGAAGCATACATAAACCCCAATCCATTAACCCTTGATTAGACCGTAGTTTCCTTGACCGGATCTACAAAATACTAGGGGCCGAAAACCATCGTACCCCAAAACCATGTGCAAAATAATGCACAAAATATGGGTGGGTCCTCACACCAAACAAAGTTTTGGCGGGGCGCTTCCCCGGACCCCAACAGTTGGGGCTGCCTCCCCCCTTATGACCCCCCTGTTGCGCTCGGCGCAACGTACAGCACGTGGGTCTAGTCATGGAAAGAATATAACACATACCCAACAATTTTAACGAGTCCAGTGGAGGTAAAACACGATATTTTTTTCATGTTTAGAGAGTTTTAAAAAGAGGCGAAAAAGAAAACTCCAAAAGTTCATTTTCATAGATAGTCTCTCAGGCACAAAAAGGGAGAAAATAATACTTAAGGAAACCTCTTAGACATGTTCGACTAAGGTATTATGTTTTTGTAAATAGTCCATCTCAGCCCAAAAAAAGGTTAAACTTATAATGATCGAATGCCTTTTCATATACTTTAACAAGTTTGAAAAGACAAGTACTCAAAAATATTTTCATATTTTGGGAGTCTGAAAAAGATATAAAATATGACTTCAAGAGGTTCCTTTTTAGTAGGTTTATAGAGCCCGAAAAATAGATAAGATTATTCTCCCTGGTCAAAAGAATCTTCTTAAAACATGTCAAAAGACGATTAACAGGAATCGACCTGCTAAAAACACCACAAAAAGGATTAAACATATCTGTTTCATAGTAAAAATGAAGCACGTCGATGTAAAAACATTAAATTTGAATAAAATAATGCAATACATGACCATAAATACTCAATTTACTATTTATTTTTACCATTTGATAGTTTCCTTCAACAGTTAGAGCTTTGGAGCACTTTTTCCCTCCATCTTTTGTATTTGATTATGGCCAATCTAGTGAATCATTTCGAGTACCATAACTTCCAAGTAGGAGCTAAAACATTTCTCTTTAATTTGATGGTCTATATTAGTGTTTTCATGTCAATATTTTGAGATTTTGAGGGTCAAGGGATTACTAAAAATTTCCCAGGGATTACTGAAATTCTTTTGTTTGCGCTACACGGGTGTGTTCGGCACAAAAAGCTCTATAATTGGTCATTTTTCCATCAATTTTTGTCATATTTTTTACATGAAAAGGAGAATAATTAATTCCTTGTTTATGTTTTAGGTACCCATTAGAAAAATGTGACATTCATTTGGCGAGAAAGAGAACATGAAGAGAAATATTTGACTGTAGCCAATGATCTTGCCACTATCCAGAGGCTAAAAACCTATTGATTGTTGAAATTCTTCTAGCTACCCGGTATGAGACAACAAATGGAGTTATTTAAATACCTATTTCATTCATGGGATGTCGCGGTGCGAGACTTCAGGTTTGGGGAACATATGCTTGAAATAAAGGTGGATGATATCAACTTTATTATAGGGTTATCCAATAGGGGTGCCCCCATCTCTCTTCTGAGTGGGAGGAGTGGTGGGGAGACAATGTAATACTATATAAACACCTATTTCTAACCTTGATATCAACCTACCAGGGATGGGAAGATTAATATCAAATATGGGACCTAGTTACCATTGAGGATAATCGTATTTATCATTTCTTAATGACGTCTAGCTTGACACTCCATGTAGCAAGTTGATCATACATGCAGTATGGGATAAAGTGTCTCATGCCCATAGTGTTCAACTAGAGAGAGGGTGTCTTGGTGAATATGAAAGAAAAACTCACCAAAGAAAAAGAGGGGAAGTTGAAAAACTTTTGTTATGCAGATAGTTCATCATGATTGATGACTATCCTTATGCAGGGATGGATTTCTGAAATGATGTTGATCTCATGCTTCCTGAGGGTGAGCAATGGGATTTTTCAGGTAAAATTATTTCAACCACTAACTCTTCGAAAGTTTTATAATTTTTTCTGTGTTTTTTATGCCTCTGAGACTAAAATATTTGATTTTACATGCACATGTTGGACTATTTCTACCAGTGGGTGCATCATATCTCTGTCATGCCAAAGGACAACCACATGAAGAGTAAATGGTACCAATATAGGTCTTTGTGGTAGGAAGGGATGTGCTACCAGATATTGACGTAGCCTAGATTATATTGGAGGTAGAGCGCCACATGGAGGGATTGACCCACAGGGTAGATGAGACTGTAGTTTATTAGGTTCCCATGCAAATTAAATGGCACCCCATCAGGGTTCCAAGCTGTATTGGTTGTTTGCTGCACAAGATGGCTCACGTAGTGTCTTTTTATCATGAGGACCCTTAGTCTACTTAGATGTTTTCATCAAGTTTTTCATATGGGCGATGTAGCCATATGTGTCTTGGGACACAAGTTTTTGTAAAAAAATTATATATATATATATATATATATATATACATGTTTTCTGTGTTTCCTGGCTCCTATTACGTTTTCAATATGATGTGATGTGAATTGAGAATTATTTACATTCATTGCAAATGTCTATCTTTAGCAATATTATCCAAGGCATATTCTAAAGTGTTTATATTTCTATAAATGTGTTCATATTGATTGAAATCGAAATTTATTTCTAAAAAACATAAAACCATGCAAAGGATCATGGGATTTCTAACCAAATAGATATTCACAAGTTGTAGTACTATCAGTTAGAATCGAGTATGATGACTAAATGACAGATACCATGTGAAATAGAATCAGATAGTATCTCAACCACTACGTTATATTTAGCAATGTTGTTAGTCAAGCGAAAAATTCAAATCCCTTGGATACTCACAAACTCACCATTTGGAGCATATATAGCCCACGCTGCAGAAGATAGGTTTTGAGTACTACGACTAGCACCATCAGCATAACCAATATATGGTTCGAGAGATATTGACATCTACAAACTAAATGTAAATGGGATCAATAGAAACTGTTGGAAACTCTAAAAATACACACTGCAAACACACTCAAGCACACATATAGATAGTATGTACACACTAAAATACGCTTGAGATGAAACATAGTAATTTTTGAGGTACAACCCATTTCTTGGTTGCACCAATGGAAATCCATCGAAATCTACCGATGCATAGGCCCCTTTGAAAAGGAATATCTTGACAATGTATGGGCCCAACAACATAGGTTTGAAATTTCTTGGACCTAACTTATAGGCCTCCTGGTAATATAAGAGAACCAGGTATCCTTCAAAAAATACATGAGGTTTGACACTTTTTTTGTATTACGCCTTGTTACGTCTTTTATGGGCTTTGTTAGATAAAGCAGCATCGCACTAGGTTTCATCCAAATTAGTCCAATGTAACATATGCTCCTCCTCTACGGAAGTTGTAGGAAGAATTTTGATAGCTATTTTCAATGATCAAAATTCACACTTGATGGGAAGGATCGCCTCCAGACCATAGACCAAGTGAAAGGGTGTGAATCGAGTAGCAATCCTAACTGAGGTTTGATATTCCCACAAGGATGTGTAAAGAAGAAGGTGTCAGTCTGAGTTATGGACCCCTACCATACGTTGAAGCATTGTTATAATAACTTTGTTGATAGCCTCAAATTTTACATTGGCCTATGGATAGTAGGGAGTGGAATTTTCATGTGAAAGTCCCAACTTGGTAGCTAGTTTGGTCATCATATGATTCCGGAAATGTTTTTTGTGATCTATAACTATTGCTTGTGGTACGCCAAACCTAGCAATAACATGATTGAAGAAAAAAAATTCATTTGTATTGCTGGTGTTGTTGAATGTATGCATCACCTCAGCCCACTTAGTAATGTAGTAAAAAACGACAATAATATAACCATGCCTCCCAACTAACTGAGGGTTACATGTCATGAAGTCAATGCCCCATTTCGCAAAAGGACCAAAAAAGATGATAGGATCCAAAGGAGCAGGCGAAGCACACATATTTCTATCGTAGATCTAGCACACATGACACTTTTAGAAAGAGACGATGCAGTCACGAAATATAGTGGGCGAAAAGTAACTAGTGCATAGGATCTTATACATGGTAGCATAACGAGATAAATGTTCACCACATGCCCCCAAATGGAATTCATTAATAATTTTATTGACTTCCTCAAGAGTTAGCCACCTCCATAAGATCATATCAATACCACGATGGTAATTAGTGTCACTTATAATGATGTAATTTTAGGATGGGTATCAAATACTTCACTACTCAGAGAAAGAGTTATTAGGCTGGAAATTTTGGATCTAGAGATAAACCGAGAAATATCCATTTCACGGGTCAAATGATGAAATTAGAAACAATGAATCGTCATGGATCAAATCTTCACATGTATATTTGGAATTAGGTGAAGGAAATTTTCACATAAGCTCGACACAAACTAGATATTTCTTCGACTTGTATTCAATGAATTCTAGGTCGAACTCTTCACTACAAGGAAAATACCCTCTAGCAGAGGTTATAAAAGGAGGTTTTAGTATTATAAAATTGGCCAAAATTATCAAAAAAAAAATTCTAAAACATCCATTTTCGGTAATGGATGTTTTGGCAGAGCGTCTAATAGAATTTCAATACAACCTAAAAAACCTGGGTGGTCTGAGGTTTTTACAGATGTTTTTCTCATCAGTGCGCGCATCAGTTGTCAACACACCGATGCATTTTACCATGTATGCACAAGTACTATAAACATACCAAGCACCTAAATGGAAAACAAATTTCAGACACCTCGGGGCATTTTGCAACGTCCCAGTGTGTGTCACCCACCAAGATGTAGCGAGCTGATGGAAGCTGCATGCACCGGGCCAATGGAAGGTGCATGCATTGGGTCGTTAACGTGTACAACCGCACTGGGATGTCTAGGTGCTAAAATGCACTATGATGTTAAGTTATAAAAACACACTGGTGCATTAAAGGAAAACCATACTGGTGCATGCAATGCCTATCAGACCGACCGGGTGATAGTCGTCGATAAAGCGTATCGGGTGTTCTAATTTGTATTGGTATTTGTGCAGTGCCCATAGGTCATAGAAGCACACCAGTGTGCAGTAACATACAAACACACTGGTGTGTAGTATCATACAAATGCACCAGTGCGCAGTAACTAAAAAGCACGAGTGTTCATTTTTTATTGTTTAGAAACATTGACATGTGACATTGCAATTATTGTGATTTTTTAAAGTTCATTATTCATCAAAAGTCGACAGATATTTTATAACAGTCTTCATATCAATTAATTTTTTATTATTGAATTTGACTGTGATGTTTGCATTAATTTTTTATATCATATCATCATATTTCGCATCTCTTCATTATAATATTTAATCATCTATATATTTAATTAGTGGTGTAACATTTCATAGCAACAATGGAGAATGCAATAGAAAAAATTAAAACACACACACACACACACACACATATATAAGACACTCTTTTTCATACAAAATGGGACAGTTATTGGTATCCCTTTCTCTTTTAATTGGGACACTATGTCCATTATATTAAAAAAAATGTCCGATTTAACAGACAAATCTTTCAAAAATTAAAATGCCTTGCTTTGATATCCAAACATGTTCATCATTCTTCATTGGAACTGTTGTCACTGCTCGAGCTACTTCCATGGCTTGGGTTATTTGGAGGAATGTTTTGTTCATTGTCTTGATTGTTTTCTTCTTCTTCAAGTTCCATCTACAACATAAAAAATAAAGTGTAATGACTGTATATACATTCGTGAGAATAATGAAAATTTCAAAATTAAATAATACACATTAATGTAAATTGAAAATAAATGCGCCATAGCAATAATTGACTCACGAACTATACACATTCTTTCAAAACCAAATTTCATGCCATCTCTCAACAATTCTTTTTTTGGCACAATTCCATACTTTGTTTCCTTCAAGTTTTATACCCCATAACAAATCATAGATTTAATATAAGGATTTTTTTGTTCTATTAATTATAGACGGAGCTAAGTAAAGCAAGATATATGCTTACAAATTCCACAATTAATTTCTGATATGCCAACATATACTAACAACCCATATTTAACCTAATGTCAATCAATTCTTCTGACGGTTTTTCTTTGTATGTTAGCACCTTTTTGAGACATTCAATGATGATTGTTGTAAAACAACTTAAAATATACAAAAATGAAATCTAGTTAATCGCTTGGGTTTCCAACATTATTCCCTAGCATTTATTAATCCCTTGGGTTTATAATATTGATCCCTAGGGTTTATTATTCACGTGGGTTTATAATATCAATCATGGTTAACCATGGTCAACCATGTTTTATGAATTCAATCATGATCAACAATTGTCAAACATATTTTATAAAATCAATCGTCGTCAACCATGCTTAGTCATGGTCAACCATACTCCTACGTCGAATTGGGATAAAGATCGTCTCAATATGAAAATCAAACATTGTTTCAACCATGGTCCAACGCTGAATTCTAACAAATATTATTACAATATGATAATCATGGTCAACAAGGATCAACCATGGCCAATCATGGTCAACCAAGGTCAAAACTTCGCATTGTGACAATGTTTGTCTTGATATGAAATTTAACAACGAATAAGCATGGTCAACCATGGTCCAACATCACATTGTGACGAGGATTGTCTCAATATGATTGTCTTAATCATAAATAATAATTATAATAAAAATAATAACAATAATAATTATTATAATTTATTATTAATTAATAATAAATATTTGTAAATAATAAATAATTATTAATAATAAATGAATTAATATTATTTAATATTAATAATAATAATAAATAAGATAATTAATTATTCATCAGTAATTAATAAATAAATAATATTTTATTTATTTATCAATTTACAATAATATTATTATTCAATATTTAATAATTAATAACAAATTAATAAATATTTAATAATAATAATAATAATAATAATAATAATTATTATTATTATTATTATTATTATTATTATTATTATTATTATTATTATTAATTAAACATTATTTTAATCAGTTTAAAATTATCTTTGCTATGACTAAATAAATATATAGTTATTTGTATAAAGATATATTTCAGTAATAATCACATAGCAAAGAACATGGTCGATGTATTTCGAACCAACTAATTTGGTTCATCTTCAAGACCGTTGAGAAATCAGATCATGGAATTCCACTATAAATAGATGAGGAGAAAGGTTGATTAGCCATTGAAAAGAAACAACTAGTTTTACCCAAAGGAAAGATTAAGTTAAAAGTCAAAAT
Source organism: Pinus albicaulis (assembly GCA_034641835.2). NCBI lineage: Eukaryota > Viridiplantae > Streptophyta > Pinopsida > Pinales > Pinaceae > Pinus > Pinus albicaulis. The sequence continues at coordinate 77,879,636 of CM076571.1, read as the reverse complement.
TTAATAATTATATTATATAATAGTTTTAATATTTAATATTATTTAATTATTATAAATTATATAATTTGGCTAAAATTATTTATTTTTACTAATATTCTTTAATTATTATTATAAATAAAATATTTTAACATTTTAATATTTATTATGTTGTTCATTAGTCTATTATATTGGACTAAAAAAAAATACATTTTATTAAATTTTCCAAAAATCATTAATAAAAATCTATTATAAATTATTAAAATAGTATTTTTCTATTTAATTCATTCTATTTCTATTAGATTGGATCATGTAACCATTTTTTAGTTAAAATTTTAAAAAGGAGGGAGGATTATTCATTATATATAATAAAAATAGGGTTAATAAAATATCAAAATAAGGATGAAGAAGGTAAAAAGAGGAAGGAGCTTACAATGAAAAAATACCAACACTTAGGAGTATAGGGTAGGGATCCAACACCTACTAATACTCCAGTTGACGTCTTTGTTAAGGCTAACAGTCCTTTTTCCAATCTCCAAAGTCTCCCTTAACTTACGGTGATGAAAATGGTCAACATTGGCAAGGACCTTAGCCTCTTCAATCAAGATGTGATGGTTAATATTTTCTACATGTTTAGCTAAAGCAAAGGAGCAGTATCTTCCATGTTTAATGTAAGTTGAACATTCATAGATCCTTTTATTAACCGGTCGATTAGTTTCATTGATGGATGGTGTCCCAATGGAACAAGGAACGATGTAAACTCATTTTTTATCCCTCACATCCACACGGTCGTTTACCTATTTCAGAGAGCTACGAATAGTGTGAAGACGTTTAAAAGTTGAACAAATATTATGCTTCTTAAGAATTCTAGCAATCTTATCTACAGTCCCTTGGACAAACGAAAGGTGAACTCTAAAGGACCAATATTTAGTTTTTTTTGTTATTCCTAGGACCCTTTTTATCCTTAAGAAAATATTTGAGGCCTTGGAACTTGCTATAACTATTCTTATAAAAAACATTAAGCATGTGGAATTTCTTTTCCTTGAAATGGAATTCATCAGAAATTATGACTGCTCTGGTGGCTAAGGTGTTGAGAACACCTATTTTTTTAGTAGGGAAATGATGGGAAGACATGCGAATATATTCCTTTGTGTGTGTCTTCTTCTTAAAGACTTGATGGGAGAAAGAACCTTCATCACGCCTTGAAATGAGAACATCGAGGAGGGCCAAAATCCGCTCAACTTCACATTCAATTTAATGAATTTTATGGAGATATATTTATTATTAAGATGATGGAAAAAAAATATCCAACTTTGCTTTTCCATGGGGCCAGATGACGCAAGTGTCATCCACAAATATTTTCCACAGCTTGGGTTGGAAGAGATCTAAGGACACGACTGTAGACTCAAAATCCTCCATAAAGAGATTAACCACCATAGGGGATAAGGGGGAACCCATGGCAACACCACAATGTTTGCTCATAAAAAAAACCTTAAAAAAAAAATAATGTTGATGTAAGATAAATTTCAACAAGATGAGCAATGTGAGGATTCGTGATTCGATTGATGACATCAATAGAATCCTTAATGGGAATGCTAGTGTATAATGAGACCACATCAAAACTCACATGTTTATCATCAGGATCCATTATAATTCCCTTTAACTCACTAATTAATGATTAATAATCTCTGATAAAGGAATCGGTACGATGAACGAGAGGTTTAAGTTTATTAGCTAAAAACATAGCAAGAAGATAAGTTAGACCATCTATGGTGTTGACTATGGGGCGAAAGGAGGGGAATTCCTTATGGATATTAGGAAGACCACAGATTTTAGGAGCGAGATGGTTATTCTCAATAATATTCTTACTAAGGGAGCCAATTCTGCTATTAGATTTTATGGCCATAGCAACAGTCCTAGAAACTTTTTTTAGGGGATTTTTATCAAGTTTCTTATAACTCGCACATAAATATTTCTAGAAGATAAGAAAAAATTAAAAAATTTCTCCAGGAGACTAAAAACTGAACAGTCAAAGGAGAAACTGGAGAGATTAACCACCTTGTTACCCATGGGGAGAAAGACATTCCCTGATTGACATCCTTAAAGATATTATTACTATTATTATTACTATTTTCTTTTCCACCACCACCACCACCACCACCATCATCATCATCATCATCATCTCTAATTTTATTATGGTTAGCATTATAATAATCATAAATATGAATTTCATTATTTTTATTATACTTATTATTATTGGGGCTCATATCATCAAAAAGGGAATTACTTAAATTAAAGAGGGAACCACTCAAAGGGTTTCTCAAATCAGAGTTAGATAATGAAATAGAAGAAACCAGGTCTAAATTCGAAGAGGGGAGTGATTTCAGGCTTAAGGGAGCCAAAGAGAAGGAGAAAGGCTTACAAATCAAGGATATCTTGTCACTAATTTGAGTGGAAGGGACCAGGATCCAGGGGGAGGGATGAACAAGAGAAGGGGATGAAAGACCAAAATGCTGAGCATGAGATTCTACAGGGGATGACTCACCTACAACAAACACTGGGGGAGAATAAGAGGTCGGCTCAGTTAAGGTATGGCCTAAATCAGAGCCTCAGGTCGTCGCGGAAGAGGGAGGGCGGTGAATCTAGGGGGAAACCAAACTTTGATTAATATCGCTATGCCATTCCATACATTAATAAATATTGCAATTAGTGCTAATTTCCATAAGGGAGTCACCAGAAACTGAAACTTCCTTAGGGAGATCAGAATGTGCAAGATGGGATGAACCAATTTATGAGCAATTACTAGAGTATTTCATGGACGGAGATCCATGAAAGTTGAAATCACTAGTAGGAGAAGAAATGTTACTTTAAATAGGATGAGCTGAGGATCCAAGATCGAAGAGCAGATATATGATCCCTTCCCACTCTTTTGTTTAAGGAAGCTCAAATGCCTTTTAAATGGTAAGAATGTACTCATAACTTCATGAATTTAGAATAATATTTCTTCTTACATAGTTCTTCCCAACGAAGAGATTTAAGCGCAAAAAGAGCATCAATCAACGCCCAAAGGTCAACAAAAATAATATTGGACAGCTCTAAATGTAAGGAGATCATTTTTCGAGAAGTAAGATCCAAAAATATTCTAATTTTGGAGATTTCCAAATGAATAATCTCAAGGACAGCTGACATAAACACTCGATGGTTTCTTGAATTATTAAGATGATGCTTAATTATAACGTAAGAAAAAACTAAGGACGAATATCTACACCTCTTTAGGAAATCCAAATATGATTTCATCTTTGAGACCTGCAAATGTGCCCATTTGAGGTGATTAATATTCATCGCCATCGCCTTTGTAATATTCCATTTCTTGATCCAGTCAAAGTGGATAGAATCGATCCATGGTACTTACCGTGGTATTTTCTCATGGTATTGACCCATGGTATTTATTGTTGGTTTCCGAGAAAAATAATAAAATAAGGTCCCTAGAAATTCCACCAAGCCTATAAAAGGAGAGAGAAGCTAGGAATTTAGAAGCATTCTCATATTATCTATCTTATTATATTTGGGTTGAGAGCCTGGCCTGGCCAATTCTAGCATTGATCTAAGGACGAAAACCCCGCGGTGATGTTTATGTGGTGGATCCATCCAGGATTCACAAGTGGGCTTTGGTTTCTTATATTTTTCATTGTCAAGCAGTTGTGCATGCCATTTGCAGGATTTTATGGTCTGTGCATGTATTTTACTTTCAGTGAATAATATAAATAAAATGGCTACATTTCTTGTGTTCTGGTTCTTGATGAAAGATTTTATTAAATGAGAACACTAAGATGTTTTAAATCTATCAAAACTTTTATTGTGTGGGATGTTATAGTGGTATCAAAGCTATGCCTTCTATCAACCTGAGAGTTTTATGCAAGGAACTTCGGTGAAATTTATTTTTCAACCTAGCTAGCATTTCTCACTTTGGTGATATTTATCACCCTAGTTGGATTTTTATTTTTTAGTAAATTATTTTATTGGGAGACATAAGTGGAGGGAAAATAATTTATGTTTTTTTGGGTTAAATTTGTGAAAATATTTGAAGGCATTATTGACAAAATCATTTATATCTTGTATATAGCCTCTTATGAATAAATGTACCCATGATATTTATTCATGTGTATGGAATATTATAAATGTACCCACGATATTTTTTCATGTGTATGGAAGATTCATATCTTTCTTTCAAATATGGTCATTGTTGAAAGGCTCAAAATTTATTGCTAGATAGGGATCATTCCCAGGTTTCTCATTAGCTAGGTGTTGAGATCCATTGATGCCATTGTCGTCATTTTATTTTTGGAAACACCAAAAAAATCAACATAATGATGTATCAATCAACTCTTTGGGCTACAATACTTTTGTGGATCAAAGATGGCAACAACATACAAATCAGAAGAAAGAGCAGAACAACAGACCCTTCTCTCGAAAGGTCCATGTTATCCTTCAGCAGTCAAAAGATATCTGAAAGTAAGATGTAAAAAGTAAGTGTCTCTTTGATCTTGGATTTAAATTGCAGGGTACAAAGTCAAAAGATGTTCTCCTATAGCTAGACACATTAAATATGGCTTTTAGCTTAATAGAGAAATCAGAATGGGAAGGTTCAAGTTGGGTCTTGAAGCAATCCATGCTTTCTTTGATACAACCTAGGTACTTGGAGCATTCTTGTGAAAAGGTTAGACTCACAATCACCTCTTGTCTCAGTAAAATCATAGCCTTAACAACACCGCTATTGCCCTACAATGATGACATCATGAGGAGGAATTTTAGGGTAATGGTAGAAGCACTCCAAGGGTTGGACAACACCACCCTTCTTACTTTTTTTCAGCAGTGCACAATTTTGGAAAGCATGGCGAAATTCAGATTTGGTATACTTATGTTGAATCTGAAGTGTGATGACTTAATCCTTCGGATTCTCCAATACTTCTGCACTAGAATTACAACGTCTCATCCAAAATTCATCAAAAGAGACATGCAAAAGATCATGTCTCTGATCTTAGGAGAAGACAAGGCCATCTGTGAAAAATTGAGATCCAACTTGTTGGCCATTTGGAGGAAAGAGCTAATTGTATCACCTGCTGCTTATGAACTAGGTAAGGGATTGGTCAAACAGAGCATCAAACTACTTAGAAAGAAATTAACCAAGGAGGAACTAACAAATATTTGTGGAGACAGCAAGAATGAACTAAGGAGGAAAGGCTTATTCTTTGTATGCAACGGAGTTTGGGCACTTGACCATACATGTCAAGGTGATATAGAGGCAAAAAAAACAGAACAAGAGGAGATTCCTTTAGATCGTGGGGAGTCTTTTGTAGCCGGGTCTATTGATCTTCAAGATGGTGAGCAATAGTGTGACATTATTCAGGGAGGCTTGCGGGATGACAAGCATTTGGAAGTGCATGAGGGAATTCTACCTAATGGTATCAATGAGATATACTCCTATACAATGGAGTTTGTAGATCCCCAGGAAAATTTCCATAACGAATATGAACAATAATGTATACATAAAATTCCACGAATGCATCTATGTTTGACAGTTGAAAGGGATGAACATATTGTCTCCACAGATGAAGGATACCTAGGAGATTTGAGTGAGGATCTAGCCATAGTGAACCAGCATGATGAGTATGATCATGAGGAGCAACAATACAAACATAATGTGCAAAATTGACCATTCCTAGAGAGTTGGTCAAAGGCTCAAGTTGAATAGTTGGTCATGGGGCATTCAGTGCAGTCAAATGCAGAGACATTCAAAAAGGCACTAGAATTTCCAGTGAAATACTTTCAGGAGAGGATCATGCATTTCAAGACAGACCTTATGTTGTTGAAGCAAAGAGTCTGGATAGTCCGAGACACTATCTTACAGGAGAATAGAAAATTTGAGGAACTCATAGGAAAATGTGCCAAATCATCGAACAAGTTGTCTAGTATTGAGGAACAACTCAAGTCCCTCACAAGGCCACATGAGGAGTAAAATTGGGAGTTCCAAAGCAGCGCTCTACAAGAATACATAGATAAAGCTTGCAACACCAACAACCCACCTTTATACATTGGGAAGAGTAGGGCAGAGTTCTCCAAATACATCATGTTGGGTAACCAAGTAGAGCAGCATGAATCGAGCATCGAACAACATCAACATAGTAGATTTGCAGATATTCATTCTTTCCCAAGTATGGATTGGCGAGAGATTATGAGTTGGTATTCTATTGATGGGTTTATTATTTAGAGGATACCCATAGCCAAGGGAAAATTACAGCTTGGACTATTTGGTGTAGGCAATGATGGAGAGTTGAAATGGTACCATAACCCACAGGTCCCAGAGTTTAGGTGGTATTGGGATCCAGGAGAATCCATTGAGGAAATGATTGGTCAGAGGATTGTTTGGGATCCAGGTATCGAAGGATCCATTCAGGACCATTCAACATGGAGGGAACAATGGATTGTATGGGATCATGGTATCAATGTACAAATGCTTCTGTTGTGGATAGAAGTGGATCGCTTAAGGACAAGCAATCTTTGGGTAGGAGGATTTGTAATATTCCCTTTCTTAATCAATCCATGGTACTTACCATGGTATTTTCTCATGGTATTTATTATTGGTTTCCGAGAAAAATAATAAAATAAGGTCTCTAGAAAGTCCATCAAGCCTATAAAATGAGAGAGAATCTAGGCATTTAGAATCATTCTGGATTATCTATCTTATTATGTTTGGGTTGAGAACTTGGCTTGGCCAGCTCTATCATTGATCCAAGGACGAAAACCCCGTAGTGATGTTTATGTGGTGGATCCATCCAAGATTTACAAGTGGGCTCCAGTTTCTTATATTTGTCATTGTCAAGCAGTTGTGCATGCCATTTGCAGGGTTTTATGGTCTAGGCATGTATTTTACTTTCAGTGAATAATATAAATAAAATGGCTGCATTTTTGTTGTTCTGGTTCTTGATGAAAGATTGTATTAAATGAGAACACTAAGATGTTTTAGATCTATCGAAATTTTATTGTTTGGGATCTTACAGCCTTACTGAGCAGGGATTCAATATTTTAAATTTGGCTTTTTTGATCCATAATTTGTATAGATATATCTTTCGATAACAATCACATAGAAAAGAACATAGTCAACACATTTCGAACCAACTAGTGTGGTTTATCTTCAGGACCTATGAGAAATAATTTCATGGAATTCTACTATAAATAGATGAGGAGAAGGGTTAATTAGCAATTGGAAGGAAACTACTAGTTTGACCAAAAGGAAAGATTAAGTTAAAGGCCAAAAATTAATAATTAAATATTATATAATATTTTTAATATTTCATATTATTTAATTATATTAAAATTATATAAGTTGACTAAAATTATGTTTGGTTACTAATATTCTTTAGTTATTATTATAAATAAAATATTTTAATATTTTATTATGTTGTTTATTAATTTATTATATTTGACTAAAAAAAATATAATTTATTAAGTTATCTAAACTTCATTAACCAAATTCTATTATAAATTATTAAAATGATATTATTTTATTTAATTCATTCTATTTCTATTAGATTGGATCAATTAACCATTTTTTAGTTAAAATATAAGGAGGGAGGATTATTTGTTATATATAATAAAAATAGGTTTAATAAAATATAAAAATAAGCTTAAAGAACGAAAAAATGGGAATGAGGCCTATTATAAAAAAATACCACACTTGGGAGTATAGGGCAGGGATCCAACACTTGCTAATACTCCATTCGTCATCTCTATTAAGCATAAGAGGCCTTTTTCACTCTCCAAAGCCTCCCTTACCTTACAGTGATGTAAATGGTCAAAATTGGCAAGGACCTTAGCCTCTTCAATGCATATGTGATGGTTAGTCTTTTCTACATGTTCAGCTAAAGCACAGGAGTGAGATATTCTATGTATAATGTTAGTTGCATTTTCACAGATCCTTTGATTAACTAATCAACTTGTTTTGTTGATGTATGGAGTCCCATAGGAGCAAGGAATGATGTAAACTCCTTTTTTATCCCTCGAATCCGCAGGGTCCTTTACCGATTTCATATAGCTACAAATAGTGTGAAGATGTTTAGAAGTTGAAGAAATATCATGCTTCTTAAGAATTCTAGCAATATTATCAGTGGTCCCTTGGATAAACGGAAGGTGAACTCCAGAGGACCAATCATTAGGTTATTTTTATTCCTAGGACCTTTTTCAGCCTTAAGAAAATCTTTGAGGCCTTGGAACTTTCTATAATCATTCTTATAAAAAGCATTAAGGAGGTGGGATTTGTCTTCCTTGAAATGGAATTCATCAAAAATTCTAACTTTTATGGTGGCTAAGGTGCTGAGAACACCTATTTTCTTAGCGGGGAAATGATGGGAATATGCATGAAGATATTGCTCTGTGTGTGTCTTCTTCTGAAATTCTTGATGGGAAAAAGAATAATCATCTCTCCTTGAAATAAGAATGTTGAGGAAGGGCATACTCCCCTCAAATTCACATTCTGTAGTTAATTTTATGGAAACATATTGATTATTAATATGATGGAAAAAAATATCCAACTTTTCTTTTCCATGGGGCCAAATGACAGAGGTATCATCCACAAATATTTTCCACAGTTTTGGTTGGAAAGGAGTTTAGGATAGGGACCTTGACTCAAAATACTCCATAAAGAGATTAGCCACCAGAGGGGACAAGGGGGAATCCATGGTAACAACACAGTTTTTCTCATAAAAACACCTCCAAAACAAAAATATGTGGAGATAAGACGAATTTCAACAAGATGAGCAGTGTGAGGATCCATCATGCAATTATTGACATCAATAGCATCCTTAATGGGAATGTTGGTGTATAATGATACCACATCAAAACTCGATAGTTTATCATTAGGATCCATTCTAATTCCCTTTAACTCACTAATCAATTAGTAAGAATCTTTGACAAAGGAATCGGTATGACCAACGAGAGGTTTAATTTTATTAGCTAAAAACTTAGTAAGAAGATAAGTCGGACCACCTATGGTGTTGACTATGGGGCAAAGAGGGGGCCTTTTCTTATGGATATTCGGAAGACCATAGATCCTAGGAGCGAGAGGGTTATTTTGAATAATCTTCTTAATGAGGGAGCCAATCGTGCTACTAGATTTGATGGTCAGAGCAACAGTTCCAGAAATATTTTTTAGGGGATTTTTATTAATTTTCTTGTAAGTCCCACTATTATATAAGTGGTATAACATATTCTTGTGGTAATCTTATTTGTTTAAGATCACCTTAGTGCCTCCTTTGTCAACTTTGAGAACGATTATATCAGGGATATTGTTTAAAGATTTAAGGACCTCCAATTCGGGTCTGTTGAGGTTGCTCTTAGGAGGCTTAGCTTTCCTTAGGAGAACTGCACAATCTTGCCTAGTGATATGCTTCGTAGCATCAGGAAATTTCTTAATCCCTAACTCAATGTCACAAATGATGTTCTGCATAGGAATCTTTTTAGGATCTAAGGAACAGTTTAAACCTTTCTCTAATAAACTAAAAACCGAACGATCAAAGGAGTAACTAGAGAAATTAACCACGTTGTTACCCAAGGGTGAGAAAGACAATCCCTCATCATCATCATCTCTACTTTTATTATGATAAAAATTATAATAATTGTAAATATTACTTCATTCTTTTTTTATAAGTATTATTGTTGGGGCTTATATCATCCAAAAAATGAAGGACTTAAATTAAAAAGAGAATCAATCAAAGGGTGGCTCGGAGTAGAGTTAGATAATGAAATATAAGAAACCAAGTCTGAATTCGAAGAGGGGGGAAATATAAGGCTCAAGGGAGCCCAAGAGTAAGGGAAAGACTTACCAGTCGAGGATAGTTATTCTCTAATTTAACTGAAGGGCACTAGGATCTGGGGGAGGAAGGAACAAGAGAAGGATGAGGGAGCGGGAGATTCTATAGGGGATGACTCACCTACCACCAACAACCGGAAAGAATAAGAGGTTGGTTGGGTTAACGGATGGCCTGGATGACATCCTCAGATCACTGTGGAAGAGGGAGGGTGGAAGAGGGAGGGCGAAGAATCAAGGGGAAAATTGAACTTCAATAAATATTTCAATGCCATTCTGGACAGGAAGAAATGACGTGATTGGTACCAATATCCGGAAGGGAGTCACCAGAAACTGAAACTACCTTGGGGAGATTGAAATACGCAATATGGGATGAACCTATTTCCAAGAAATCACCATGGTATTTCATGGACGGAGACCCACGAAATTTGAAATCATTCGCAGGGGAAGACACTCTACTTTAAACACGACGAGCCTCATCGAGGATCCAGGATCAGAGAATGGAAATATGATCCCTTTTTGTTGGAATTTCTAAATATTCCGAACACACAGGGAGAAGAGATTCTCCTCTACAACACAGAGTTAAAAAAAAAATTCTTTTGATAGACAGAGATCACACAAAATGCTTCTATTTCATTAACAAAGAAAACTATTACAAAATAAAATTTCTTCCACTAAAGTGGGATTACAAAATCTATGTCTAACTGCTGCTCACACAGTGCTCACAAGACACAATTCTTCGTCTAGTTCAAAACACACATACAATGCTCTGTTTTACTTCCACTTTGTTTTTCTTTTTCTCTTCCTGTAGGATTTTTCTTTACACGGTCTTCTATATTAATAAGCCTACGAGATTTTTTTCTTTTATATGGTGCAGCAATAAAATTATGGAATAAAACTTTGTCGAGCGGTAATAAAACATAATAAAAACAATACAACATGGTTCTTTTAAAATGTTAATACTCCGCTCGTAACATTACTTTTAACCAAATTTTTGTGAACCTTTAGACCCGGATCTCAAACGACATTACACCGCATTTCAAAAAAATTTGTGTTACAAATTGCCCTTACGTCAGCAAAGCCAAAACCAACGTGAACAACCTGTGATTGGCTGATTGTTGGGGCCCGCGGAACTCAAATAGGATATGAACCAAATTCCATAAAAAATTCACGTAGCAAAAGGTGAAAGTGATGTCATGGCCAAAATCAACATGAAACAACACGATTGGTCGACGAGCTGGCTGAGTTAGCAGTGGGACTAGATTTGCATCGGCACATCAATGATCGGATGGTGTGGCGACTTGGACTTTGGTGAATTAAATATGCGATGCAGTGACATCAGTGATATCGCATCGACGATTCTAAGCGGTGGACCTGTGGTAGAGAGGATGTGTGATGTTGCAATGTGCGACGGTGGTAGGGACCACATCGCATCACGACTGGGGATATGAACCTTTGTTGCAGACGGGCAGATGGGGAATTGCGATGAGCGATATAACGATGAATGCCGATTTTTACACATTGTGATGCGCTGGCAAATGGGACCCGCTCTGTTCAAATAAATTGGCACGTAAACAAAATCTGGTTGGTGAGGGCTTTAAGCTTGATTTGACTGTTCTTTAAAAGAACCTGTTGTTGCATGGCTTGAACCATGATTTCTTCAATTCCTCTGCAAAATATGGTTGCACCCATAAACAATAAAAACTTCCTTACAGTTTGTCCATGCCTCTTTTAAATTCACAGAAGTGTGCACTCAACCTAAGATGCCCCTGTTTGTACTCTTTTCTCGTGCACAGGGTACTTGCAGGTGAATTTAATATTTTCAACACTCCCCCTTAAATTCAGTTGCTGGGTTATCTGTCATACCCAAGGATTTCCTCAAATATTCAAAACTCTTTTGCCCCAATGGCTTTGTCAAAATTTCTGCAAACTACTCCTTTGTTCTACAATGTTTTAGAAAAATTTCACCATTTTTCACTAGCTCCCTGATGTAGTGAAACTTGGCATCAATGTGTTTAGTTCTTTTTTGAAACACAAAATTCTTTGAAAATGCTATAGCTGAGCTATTATCACAATAAATCATTGTGCCTTTTACATGTTCTTGGCATAAACTCCTCAACAATATTCTCATCCACACTGCTTGACATGCTGCTGTTGTAGCTGCCACATACTATGCTTCTGTTGTAGATAAATCCACAATTGGTTGTTTCTTAGAAGCCCATGAAATAGATCCTGAACCCATATGAAAAACATAACCAGAGGTACTTTTCTGGTCATCAATAATTCCAGCCCAATCACTGTCAGTATATCTAATCAATTCAGAATTTTCTAAAGTAGTATATAAAGTTCCATACCTTTTAGTTCCTTTCACATACCTCAAAATTCTTTTTTCTGCTTGCCAATGTGCTTCTTTTGGCCTCTCCATAAATCTGGAAATTAAACTAACAGCGTGCAGAATATCAGGCCTAGTTGCAGTCAAGTACATAAGGCTGCCAACTATGCTCTTGTACAAACTAGGATCAAAATCCTTGTTGTTGTCCTCTTTGCTGAGTTTCAATCCCATTACTGTGGGAGTAATTGCTGTCTTACAATCCTGCATGTTAAATCTTTCCAAAACTTCATTTACATATTTGGCTTGAGAGATAAAAAATTTATTTTCATTTTGCTCTACTTCTATTCCTAAGAAGTATTTCAACAATCCCATATTAGTCATCTCAAATTCATCTTTCATGACCATTTTAAAATTCTCAATGAGGTAATCATCATCAACATATAAGACAACAATCAACATCTTACCATCTTACCTATAAATATCACATCATCAACATATAAGACAACAATCAGCATCTTACCACCTTTCTCCTTGATGTATAATGTGGGTTCTCCTTCACATTTTTGAAACCCATTCTCTAGTAGATAAGAATCTATCCTACTGTACCATGCTCTTGGTGCTTGTTTCAGCCCATAAAGAGCTTTCTTCAATCTGCAAACTTTGTGTTCTTGGCCTGCTTTCTCATAGCCTAGAGGTTGTTTAACATAAACCTCTTCCATAAATAATCCATTTAGGAATACTGATTTTACATCCATTTGGTAAACTTTCCATTTGTGTTGTGCTATTATGGACAACACTACTCTCCCTGTTTCCATTCTTGCAAATGGCGCAAAATTTTCCTCATAATCTCTTCCCTGTTGCTGCTTATAGCCTTTGACAACAAGTCTGGCCTTGTGCCTTTCAATATTACCTTCAACATTGCTTTTGGTCTTGTAGAACCACTTCACTCCAATCACTTATTTTCCTTTTGGGAGATCAACCAATTCCCATGTTTTATTCTTCTCTATTGCATTCATTTCTTTATCCATAACATCTATCCATTTCTTATCATTTATAGCTTCTTCAAAATGAATAGGATCATCAACATGACAATATAATGTAAATAAATAATTCATACCTTCATTTGTTGCCTCTTGCTCATTAATGTCACTTAAATTTCTGAATCTGGTTCCTCTTTCATTTGGTGTACATGTGCTTGAAGAGGCACTCAAATTTTCTCCTTTTGGTGTGCTTGGAGAAGCACTCTCATTTCTTCTCAAGGGTGTCCTCATTCCTGCTTGTGGTGTCCCTTGATGTCCTTGTGTTGGTGGAGGTAGTGGTGCTAATGATGGATGTATTTCAGCCATCTCATCCTCATTTTCATCATGAGACAAACAGCTCTTTACATTGACTATTTTCTCAATCCTTCCATCCCAAGCTTCTTCTTCAATAAACTGAACATCTCTGCTCACAATAAATTTCTTGGTGGATGGGTTATACAACCTATAAGCTTTGGATTCCTCACTGTATCCAATAAAAATACACTTCTCCCCCTTGCTATCCAACTTCTTCCTTAGCTGATCTGGAATGTGTGCATAAGCCACAACCAAAAACTCTCATGTGGGTGACACCTTGTTTTATGCCACTCCATGCTTCTTTAGGAACTTTGTTCATTACTTCTTTGGTTGGGCATCTATTCAAGATGTATGCTGCACAATGTACAGCTTCAACCCAATACTCATTTGGAAAATGTTTTTTCTTCAGCATACTTCTTACCATATCCATGACTGTTCTATTTTTCCTTTCAGCAACTCCATTTTTCTGCGGTGTATACCTTGCTGTAAATTGCTTGTGTATGCTATTTTCTCTGTAAAAACACAGAAATTATTTTGGGATATACTCACCTCCTCTATCAGTTCTTAAAACATTAATGTGTTGCCCACTTTGGTTCTCAAAAATTGCCTTAAAGTGGCAGACTTTTTCAAACACTTCACTTTTATATTTCAAGAAATAAACCCAAGTTTTCCTTGTGAAATCATCAATAAAAGTCAGCATATAGTGGCTACTTGCTAGTGATGGTTTTTGCAATGGTCCACACAAATATAAATGGACAATTTCTAAGGGTGCCTTTTCCCTTTTGCTCTTTCCTGATGGAAAGCTTTCTCTGTGTTGTTTTCCCAAGATGCAGCCTTCACATAGGCTGTCCGGTTTCTCAATCAATGGTAATCCCTTTACCATTCCTTTCCTATGCAACAAATTTAGTCCACCAAAGTTGAGATGTCCAAATCTCAAGTGCCATAACCAATTTTCTTCTTTTGTTTCTATTTGGAATGTCTCTTGTGTTACTGCTGCTATTTCTTCTCCTTTCTTCAAATCTGCTCTCATTTTGAGAGGGAACATTATGTTCTTTGTCATCTTCACTTCAGCAATACATTGCTTGCTTGTTGGTTTATCCATGATGGTGCATACATCATCTTCAAAGAAAACATTGTAGCCCTTTTGAATGAGCTGCCCAATGCTTAACAAATTACATTTCATACCTGGTACATAATATACATCAGATATGCTCTTCTTTTCTCCTTTCTTTGTCAAGACATTTAATATGCCTTTTCCCCTTACAGAAACCTTACTATCTTTCCCGAATGTAACTTGAGACTTTACATTTTCATCTAACATGGAAAACATGGCAATGTTTCCATTCATATGGTTGCTACACCCTGAATCTAGAAACCATATATCCTTATTCTTTTCCTCAGCCATATTACATGCTAAAAACAACTTGTCTTGACTGATATTTTCTTTTGTAAAATTAGCACTACGTCTATTACCCATGTCACTCTGTTTCTTCCTACATTCATTTTCATAATGACCATAATTCTTACAATAATGACATTGGACTTGGGATTTGTCATACCTTTTTCCATGTGCTTGATTTTGTCCACATTGTTGGCTTCTGCCTTGGCCTTGGTTCTGATTTTGATTGCTACCCCTTGCTTGAGTATTTGCAGGGCTATTTCTTCCTCCTCTGTTTTGGCTTATGCCTCTTCCTTTTCCTCTGTAGTTTCCTCTACCTTGACCTCTTCCTCTTCCAAAGGAAATTTTGGTCTTGAAGGCATGCTCCAAATATGAGTATGAATTTCTACCCAATCTTTGTTCATGTGTCATCAGTGATGCATGAAGTTCATCGACTGAAAAATTTCAGAGATCCTTTGTCTCTTCAAGGGTTGTGACTATAACATCAAACCTTGAGGGTAAGATCCTCAAAACTTTCTCCACTATCCTTCTTTCTTCAAGTGTTTCTCCATGAGATCTTATATGTGTGACCATCATCCCAATCACATGTGTGGAGAATGAGTCTATGTTATTAGACTCTTTCATGCAGAGAGTTTCAAAATCTCTCCTCAACAATTGTAGCTTTGTTGTCTTCACCTTCTCCATACCTTGATAGGTTGTTTGGAGGGTATCCCATGCATCCTTCGATCTCTTAGCTACTACTATCCTTGGAAACACAATCTCATGTACTGCTTGATAGAGATAGAAGAGGGCTTTTGATTCCTTCTTCCTATTTCTCTTCAACAAATCCTTCTCCACCTGTGTCAAGGCATTAAAGGCATTTTCATCTACTGGTTATTCAAAACCATCTTCAACAAGCTCCCATAAGTCTTGAGACACAAATAGGGCTCTCATGGTGATTGCCCAATAATCATAGTTCTTCCCATTGAACTATGGGAGTTGAGTATTTCCAATACTCATGCTTGTGATGGCTCCTTCCATGACTTAGCACACTGAACTATGCAATAAACTTGACTGTTTTTTTTTTAAACAAACTTTCTTTCCTTCTTTAAAAGACAAACTCTGTATCTGAGGACTGCACTCTTTTAAACAAAACAAAACTCTATTTTTTTTAGAAATACCTGGACTTTTGCTGAGCCTTCAATCTGCTGTAGAACTACTGCAACAAATCCTTCCTTCAGCTTCTTTGACACCTTCAAAGAGCCTGGACTAGCTCTGATACCATGTTGGAATTTCTGAATATTCCAAACACACACAGAGAATAGAGATTCTCCTCAACAACAAAGAGTTTAAAAAAAAAAATTCTGATAGACAGAGATGACACAAAATGCTTCTATTTCATTAACAAAGAAGACTATTACAAAATAAAATTTCTTCCACTGAAGTGGGATTACAAAATCTGTGTCTGACTTCTTCTCACGCAGTGCTCACAAGATACAATTCTCTATCTGGTTCAAAATGCACATATAGTGCTCTGTTTTCACTTCCACTATGTTTTTCTTTTTCTCTGCTTGCGGGCTTTTTCTTTACACAGTCTTCTATATTAATAATCCTACGCGTTTTTTTTTCTTTTATATGGCACAGCAATAAAATTATGGAATAAAACTTTGTCGCGCGTTAATAAAACATAGTAAAAACAATACAACACGGTTCTTTTAAAACCTTAGTACTCCGCCTGTACATTACTTTTAACCAAATTTTTGTGAACCTTTAGACTTGGATCTCAAACGACATTACACCACATTTCAAACTTTTTCGCGTTACAAATTTCCATTACGTCAGCAGACCCAAAACCAATGCGAATGACCTGTGATTGGTTGATTTCTGGGGCCCACGAAACTCAAACAGGATATGAACTGGATTCCATAAAAAATTCACGTAACAAAAGGTAAAAGTGACGTCATGGCCAAAATCAACGCGAAACAACGTGATTGGTCAATGAACTAGTTGAGTTAGCAGTGGGACCAACTTCACATCGTCGCATCGACGATCGGATGGTGTGGCGACTTGGACTTTGGCGAATGCGATATGCGATGTTGTGACATCGATGATATCGCATTGGTGACTCGGAGTGGTGGACCTGTGGTAGAGTAGATGTGTGATGTTGCGATGTGCGATGGTGGTAGGGACCACATCGCATCGCAGCTGGTGAGACGAAACTTTTTTGCGGATGGGAAGACGGTGAAGCACGATGAGCGATATAGCGATGAATGATGATTGTTCTACGTTGTGTTGTGCTAGCAAATGGGACCCGCTCTGTTCAAATAACTTGGTGCGTAAACAAAATCTGGTTGGTGAGGGCTTTAAGCCCGATTTGACTGTTCTTTAAAAGAACCTGCTGTTGCGTGGTTTGAACCATGATTTCTTCAATTCCTTTGCAAAAGACGGTTGTGCCCATAAACAATAAAAACTTCCTTACATTTTTTCCATGCCTCTGTTAAATGCACAGAAGTGTTCACTCAACCTAAGCTACCCTTGTTTGTACTTATTTCTCCTGCATGGGGTACTTGCAGGTGAATTTAATATTTTCAACACTTCCCACTTTGTTGTTTGAGGAAACTGAAACACCTCTTGCAAGGGAAGAATGTTCTAATAACTTCATGAATTTAGAAGAATTCTTCTTCTTCCATAGTTCTTCCTAGCAAACAACTTTAAGCATAGAAAAGCATCAATCAACCCCCAAAGTTCAAAAAAAAACATATTGGACAACTCCAAATGCAGGGAGAGAATTTTTCGAGAAGTAAGATCCGAAAATCTTATAATTTTAGAGATTTCCAAATGAATAAGCCCAAGGTTGGATGACATAAACACTCGATGGTTTCTTGAATTATTAAAATGATGGTTAATTCTAGCGAAAGCAGGAACTAAGGATGAATCCTTAGATTTTTTAAGAAATCGAACTCTGCTTTCATCTTTGAGACTGGAAAACGTTCCCATTCAAAGTGATGAGTTTTCAACAGCATTGCCTTAAGGGTTTCAATATTTGAAATTATTTGAAAATTTTCTTTTGCTATTCATAATTTGTACAAAGATATTTTTTGGTAATAATCACATAAAAAAAATATGGTTATTTTTTTTCGAACCAATTAGTGTGGTTCATTATCACGAATGATGAGAAATCAAATCATGATATTCCACTATAAATAGATGAGGATAAGATTTAATTAGCCATAAGAAGGAAAAATTAAGTTAGAAATAAAAAATTAATAATCATATTATATAATATTTTAAATATTTAATTAGTGTAAAATTATATAAGTTCACGAAAATTATTTATTATATAAATTACTAAATAGTAATTAATATAAGATAATAATAATAATAATTAATTATAATGATATTAATAAATTTTATATTGTAATATTTTTTTATAATATTATTTCTATTTTTATATATTTATCAATGGTAGATAGAAATGAAGTCTTGTATAAGGAATGTAGGTTTTAACCCTGAACAAAAATGATCTACACATGAATCTTATAATGGAAAATAAACAATAGCAAGAGCATAAAACATAAAACAGATAAACATAGAGATTTTCCCCTAGATCCCAAATCGGGACGACCAGCTTGAATTTTCATTATATTCCTTTTAGTGTTACAACACAGATATATACATGTCGAAACATACATGAACCCTAATCCATTAACCTTGGATTAGAACATAATCGTAGTTCCCTTGACCAGATCTACAAAAATACCAGGGGCCAAAAACCATCGTACCCCAAAACCATGTGCAAAACCATGCACAAAACCATGCGCGCGGACTACCCATCAAAAATAAAGGACAAAAAAATTTTCACCGGGGTGCTGCCCCGGACCCTTTACGCCTAGCGCAAAGGCGGGGCTATTTCCCCCCCTCTTACCCCCCCCCCCCCCCCTGCACATGCTTAGTCGTGGAAAGAATATAAACATACCCAAAATTCTCCCACTTGTTGTTTTCTTTCCGCAGGGGGCCACAGGAGAGCTTAGTCATTGGCCCAATTCTATTGGGTGTGGAGCCTGATTATCTTGTTTACTTTGTATCATAGCATTGGACCCCTGTACCTTAAATGGGGCAGAAACACCGCCCATAAATTAATCGCTGCCGTAGGAGGTCCGGGGGGGGCAGAAACAACTTTATGGAGCCCCCCCCTGGTGGGGGGTTTCGGGGGCAGTGCCCCCGAAGCCAAAAATAAATGTAAAATTTCCTTGTAAAAGTATAGTAATTTCTAGTTAATCTGGGTCGTTCATTAGGCAGATGATCTGACGATAGAAGTTATGTTTAGTTTAGGGTTTTTTGCCCTAGAAGGCAACCCCTCTCTTTGTATGAGGGTATTGTATTGCGGCTATGTATTTCATGTGTATTGTGAAGACCATTGCATACATTAAGCTTCCAACTACTAATGCATATGGAACTTTAGACATATAATCCATGTCTTCTTGGGTCTTTGGGCACATCTCCTTACTAATTTTGAAATGGCTAGCAAAAGGTGTACTAACTAGTTTTGCATTGTGCATATTAAATCTTTTCAACACCTTTTGTATGTACTCATTCTGAAATAGTGTTAATTTTCGATTTTTCCTATCTCTGGTTATTCTCATACCAAGGATCTGTTTTGCAGCTCCCAAATCCTTCATTGCAAATGAATTTTCCAATTTTCGTTTGAGCACATTTGTTTCCTGCATGTTAGACCCTGCAACAAGAATGTCATCTACATACAATAACAGTATAATATAGCTGCCATCATTTTGCTTTTTCAGATAAACATAATGATCAGAGTGACATCTAGTATAACCTTGTTCAGACATAAACTTGTCAAATTTTAGATACCACTACCTTGGAGCCTGTTTTAATCCATACAAGCTCTTCTTTAACCTGCACACCAATTTTTCTTTTCCTTTGACCTCATATCCTTCTGGTTGCTGCATGTATATCTCTTCCTCAAAATCTCCATGGAGAAACGTTTTCTTTACATCTAACTATTCAAGATGTAAATCTTCTGCTGCTACAAGACTTAAGATAGTTCTGATTGAAGTCATATTAACAATAGGAGAAAATATTTCATCAAAATAGATACCTTTCTTCTATGTAAACCCCTTCACCACAAGTCTAGCTTTGTACCTCTGTTTTCCTCCATCTTCTTCCTTCAGCTTATAAACCCATTTATTCTACAATGTAGTTTTACCTGCAGGCAACCTGACTAAGTCCCAATTCTGGTTATGCATTAAGGAGTCCATCTCTTCTTACATGGCTAGCTTCCACTTCTTCCTACTTTCAACCTGCATTGCTTCTTCATAACATTCGAGTTCACCAGAATCAGTCAGCAATAAATAATATAATGAAGGATAGTATTTTTCAGGGGGTCTACTTATCCTGGCAGATCTTCTAACACCACTTTCAGGTGTTTGAGGTGCCTTTTGCTGTTGTGGTGGTTGTTGCTGCTATGGTTGTTGATTATTATTATTTTCAGGCACCTTTAATTTTTCATTTATCTCATCAAGAACTGTGTATTCCTTTCCTTCTTTCTCATGTTTCTTTTCCTGCAACTGATTCTTATACAAGACCTTTTCGTTGAATATTACATCTCTACTCGTAATGATTTTTTGATTTTCATAATCATATAAGCGATAACCAAAATCATTAACACCATATCCAATAAAGGTACATTTTTTTTATTTTGCCTCAAGCTTTGTTCTATTTTCTTTATTAATATGGACAAAGGCCTCACAACCAAAAGGCTTTAAAAAAGAGTAGTTTAACTTTTTACCTCTCCATCCTTCCTCTGGAATACCACCATCCAAGGAACATGAAGGCCCTTTGTTTATTAGATAAATAGAAATATCTACAACATCTGCCCAAAATTGTAAAGGCAATCCTACATGCAATCTCATGCACCTTGCATGCTCCATGATTGTTTTGTTCATCCTTTCTGACACACCATTTTCTTGTGGTGTTCTTGGAACTGTCTTCTCTCTACGAATTCCATGCTCTGAACAGTACCTATCAAACTCTTTGCTGCAATATTCACCTCCATTGTCTGATCTAAGACACTTCAACTTCTTTCCTATCTCAATATTAACCAAAAATTTCCATTACTTGAAAGTATAAAATACATCAGATTTATTTTGAATACAATAAATCCAAGTTTTTCTAGTTGCATCATCAATAAATGTAACATAATAGCGAGAGCCACCTAGAGGTGATACCTGAGTAGGTCCCCATACATCTGTATGCACAAGCTCCAATTTTTCGCTCTTCTTTTCTTTCTCAACTCTGAGAAATCTAACTCTCTTTTGTTTTCAATAAATGCAACTTTCACAGAAATCCAAATCAACATTCTTCAAACCTGGCAACAAATTTCTTGAATGAAGAATATTCATCCCCTTCTCACTCATATGTCCGAGCCTATGATGCCATAATGCTGCATCTGCTTCTTTGGAAGTTAAAGCATTAACATAGTTAGAAATAGAATTGCATAAATACAATGTACCAACCTTTTCGCCTTTTTCTATTACCAGGGTTCCTTTGGTGACCTTCCAAGCTTTATATGTGACGTTGCCACACAACCTTCACCGCCTAACTGCCCTGTTGAAATCAAATTTTTCTTTAGATCTAGAGCATGCCTTACCTCCTTTAATAGCCATTGGTTTACATTCTTCTGTTTTAAAATAACCTTACCCATTCCAAAAATTTTACAGGGTTTATCATCACCCAAACGGACTTGTCCAAAATCTCCTTGAACATAGTCATGAAAATATTTCCTATCAGGTGTGGCATGGAATGAGGCCCCTGAATCTACTACCTAGGAATCAGTAACATTTTCGAAAGAAAGAATCAAAGCATCTTGTAACACATCACCTATCACATTTGCTTCATGATTGTTTTCTTGTTGTGCGTCTCCTTTTCCCTTTCGAGATCTACAGTCTTTCTTTAGGTGTCCTTTATTTCCGCATTTCCAGCACACTATCCCCGATCTGGACTTGGATCTGCATTTTCTTGATTTACTGCGATATACTGAGCTCTTTCCTCTTTCCATTCTCCTTCCCCTATACTCTGCACTCAAAGCATTACCCGATGTCTCACCGGAGCTTTTTCGTCGCATTTCCTCGCTAAGGATAGCACCGACAACATCATCAAAATTTAAAGTACTAGATCCAGAGACAGAGTTACTAATGGCCATTACTAAACCATTCCAACTCTCTGACAATGAGCACAAGAATAATAGAGCTCTAAATTCATCATCAAATTTTACCCCTACAGAACTTAACTGACCTGTAAGTATATTAAAATCATTTAAATGGTCTGCAACAGATCCACCTTCCGGTCCCCCGATCGGGGTGAACACTTGGTGCAAAGGACGGACCGTGGCGACAGGACGCCCCGCCACCCTTCAGACAATTAATATTCATGATGAACAACTGCCATACTCGATCAGTGGTATGGGTGTTCACTTGCGGTGAAATGATTTTACAGAGATCCGGCTAGGTTGGCCTGTCAGCGCCCGGAACGGAAGTTTGGTTTAAGGTAATACACCGCCATTCCTCATCCCAAATGCTCATGCAAAGCTTGCTGCATGCACGGGCTTGGGAGACGAAGAGGAGGCGCGCAAATCCTTCTGTCAATTTCGCTACTCTGGCACGGTATGTATTGCTCACTATCCTCGTTTTTATGATGTATACAACTCATACTGGGACCTGGCCTGATTATTGTCGGTTTGTTGGCGAGTATTTTTCATTTTTCTGGTCGATTACACCACCTCAAAACCCTGTTCATCCCTGTTTTCAGGACCCATGTTCATCTTTTATTCTCTGCATCTTTAATGCTATAACCACAGATAAGCTTACTGTAAGGGAAACTTCGTATGAGATAGGTCTTGAAGTTATATTGGGTTTGCAAAGTTCAGAATTTTGTTGGGTTAGACTCTGGGTGACTACCGGATGCGTTCTTACTTCCATACTGCGTTGTAGTTGCGCTCATATCTGTAGTCAAGCGCCCACTATACATGCTCTCAGTCAATTCAATGGCCCTAAATTCTCTGTTTACTACATTGGCCCTAAGTTCGCTGTTCACTACATGGTCCCTCAGTTCTATGTTCACTCCCGCATCTATCTTCAAATGCCCCTAAGTCTTTATGCTCTGTTTTGCTTGCACTCTGGTTGGAATTTTGAAATGCATGAAATCAAGGCTTTGTGGCATAAGATGACCCAGGTTATTATGATTCACTCTAGTTGTGGCTTTAGGGAAAGCATTAAGAAGTTAATTTCAAATCCTAGGAGTCGCTCTCAGTTGAATTCTATAAGAGAAATTCATGAAGAAATTGAAAACACAGATTCCATCTGTATTATGGTTATTACTTGTCTGTATGTTCTCCTAAATAGGAACATTCTCACCATGGGGAAACGCTGCCTCCGCTCTGAAACAGCTAAGGGTAAACAGAAGATTCCGCAGGAACAGGAGCCAAAGAAACGAGGCAGAAAAACTAATCAGGAGCATCTGGAAAATCTTGTAGTTAACTACATTTTAGGCAATTCCTCTCCAGCACGTAATCAAATTCGTGGTTGGAAAAGAGATCTTCAGACGAACCCTGAAGACAACGAAGCTAAAGCAGAAATTCTCGATTTCATAAAGGACCCTGGCAATACCCGAGGGAGACTTACCTTATTTAACCAAACCATCCATACTTATTGGTTAGTGAAGTGTCTTCTGGCAAAAGCAATACAAAGTGCTCATCCCCCAGAGTTCAAAGTTCAGCCAAAGATAGAACTGTATCTCAAAGATCTGTTGGAGAACATTGAAAGTCATCTGCATCATATTAAAATTACCCAATATCAAGCAACCGACCGCCTTCAGAGAATGGATGACAGGATGGGACGTATGGAGAAGCTGCTCCAACATATGCAATAGGTTGACATGCCTGGGTCTCATGCCAAGGACCCAGCCCCAGTTTCCTCTTCAGATGGCTAGTTTTTATAATATTCTGCTTTATGGTTTTTTTGGTAGTATGTGAACTTATTCTATGTTATACGCTTGAACATATTGCAATAGTAGGACAGTTAGCTAATGCGATTTATGGAAGGAAGAGACAATTTCAATTTTGGCAAGCTTTCAATGCACTCAGATGGCCAATAGACCTGGTTTCCTACGGGCAGGTTGAGGCCATCGTATGAATATTATAATGTAACCTGTCCTTTACTTATAAATAGAAAATAGAAAGGTCCCATCC
The DNA here is from genome assembly GCA_034641835.2 of Pinus albicaulis. Taxonomy (NCBI): domain Eukaryota; kingdom Viridiplantae; phylum Streptophyta; class Pinopsida; order Pinales; family Pinaceae; genus Pinus; species Pinus albicaulis. The sequence goes on along the minus strand of CM076571.1, from coordinate 77,855,489 downwards.
AATTTACAAAAAAAAAACAGATCCACCTTTCGACATCTTCATATTAAATAGTCATTTCATAAGAAATACCTTATTTGAGGCCGAGGGTTTTTCATATAGTTTCGCCAATGTCTGCATCAAACCCTCTGTTGTTGTTTCCTTCTAAATATTGAAGGCGACTAATGCTGAAAGGCACAACCATACTATTCTGAGTGCCTTTCTATTGAAAATGTTCCATTTCGTGTCTATCATGGTCGTCGACTTCTTTGTTTTTCCACTCAATGGTAGGTAAAGATCTTTTTGATACAGATAATCTTCCATCTGCATCTTCCACAGTGGGAAGTTTTGGCTGTTAAATTTCTCGACCCTAAACTTACCATCTTCCGCCATTGCTCCCACTCGAACTAGGAACCCTTCTTTCCTGCGAGTTTATCAACCAAATATACCTTCGGCTCTGATACCATTTGTTAGGATTTACCAAAGAAATAAATAATATTTACCGAGAGGAATAATAATCATGAAAAAGAACCAGCAACAAAACATTAACATAAACACAGATGTTTATCCGGGAAAATCCCAACCAATGAAATTTCATTAAACATTGGCAAAAACCCTGGCCAATCCAGCCAGGTGAGCCTTCACCGCTCACCTCCATGCCTGCATTACAATGAAGTCTTCCCAGCCTTTTATAGGCTCCATTACATGCAATACCATGGGATAAAACCATGGGTGCATAATACCATGTGCCCCAAAACCACTACTATTTACCCTAGTCAACATTGACTCTATCCCAAGTCAAGTTTACCTAACAAATTCTTCAACACCCATTGTTTCTCTACACCAAGAGAACTTTTGAGTGCTCACAGACTTCATCAATGCATCGACAACATTCTTCAAAGTGTCCACCTTTACCAGCAACACCCTTTTAGCCTCAACCATATCTCTAACATAGTGATATTGAACATCAATGTGCTTTGTCTTTGAATGATAAGTAGGGTTCTTAGCCAAGAAAATTGCACTTTGGCTATCATAGTCTATCCTTATAGCTTGTTGTACCAACCCCATACTTGAACACAATCTCTGCAACCAAACTTCTTCCTTGCTAGCATGAGTGGCTACTACGTATTCTGCCTCTGTAGTTGAAAGAGCCACTACAGACTGTCTTTTACTCATCCAACTGACTCCGCCTCTAAATAGGATAAACACATACCCACTTGTAGATCTTCTTTGGTCCAGATCTCCAGCCCAGTATGCATCTACAAAAACACGAATGTCCAACACTCTTTCCAATCCCGGTCTTCATTGGTAGCACAAGCCATAATCACTAGTGCCACGTAAATATCTGAAAACCTTCTTCACTGTTGTCCAATGCTCCTTCCCTGGGTTTGACATAAACCTGATCAATACTCCCACTGCATGTGCAATTTCTGGTCTAGTACAGACCATTGCATACATCAGGCTACCCACTGCACTTGCATATGGAACACGGGACATATTCTCCTCTTCTTCTTGTGTCTTGGGACACTGTTGAGCAAATAGCTTTACACCTGCAGGAATAGGAAAATTCATCGGTTTACTATCCTGCATATTGAACCTCTGCAATATAGTCTCGACATACCTCCTCTGGTTTAACCAGAGCTTCCTCTTTGCCCGATCTCTCTTAATTTCTATTCCCAAAATATAGTTTGCAGCACCAAGATCCTTCATGTCGAATTTGGAGAACAGTTGGGTCTTCAAATATTGGATAATTTCTTTGTCATTTCCAATCAACAACATATCATCCACATACAAGACCAAATAAATAACACCATCAACAATTAATTTAAAATAAACATAGTGATCCTCCTTGCTTCTGGTGAAGCCAAGTCCCCGTCTATAGGTATCAAATTTTTGATACCACATCCTTGGTGATTGTTTTAACCCATACAGAGACTTCTTCAACCTGCATACCAATTATTTCTTACCCTTCACCATAAAGCCTTTAGGTTGCTTCATATAGATCTCCTCTTCTAGATCCCCGTGAAGAAATGTTGTCTTCACATCCATTTGTTCTATCTCAAGATGAAATGCAGCAACAACATATAAAAGTAATCTAATAGAAGTAACTTTGGCAACAGGAGAAAAAATATCACCAAAATCAATTCCCGGCACCTGGGAATAACCTTTTGCTACCAACCGAGCTTTTTATTTCTCCACCCTGCCTTCTACATTCATCTTCTTTTTAAACACCCATTTGCTCCCGATGGGCTTCCTTCCAGCCAGAAACTCCACCATATCCCATGCCTAATTTTTGTGCAAGGATGCCATTTCATCAACCATGGCCTCCTTCCAGAGTTTTCCATCCTCTAAATCTACTGCCTCCCTAACAGTTCTAGGATCATCGTCAGTTATAGTTAAGGAAAAATTTGAACAAAAAGCATATGGACTATACCTCTCTAGTTGTCTTCTTTCCCAAGCTAATCTTCTCAAAGCTGGAGTTTGTGGCTCTTCCCCTTCTGAGTCTTCTTCTATTGTAGAGTCTGATTCATCCTCCTTTAGCTCAAACTCTATCTTCTCAGGTTCCTTTGGTATGAATTCATGTTTAACAAAATATTTCACCTCTCTAAACACCACATCTCGGCTGTACACAACCTTCCTTATTTCCAGGTTCCAAAGCTTGTAACCTTTTAAACCATCCTTATACCCAATAAAGATGCACCTTTCAGATTTATTATCCAACTTGGTCCTTTTCTGCTTTGGAACATGTACATATGCATCACATCCAAATACCCTTAGATGTGAAAGAGAAGATTTCTTACCAGTCCATACCTCATGTGGAGTCTTATCCTCTAACACTGATGAAGGTGATTTGTTAACCAGATACCAGCAGTATCCACTGCCTTTGCCCAGAATTATTGTCCTAACCCGTTACCACTAAGCATGCTTCTTGCCTTTTCCATCAATGTTTTGTTCATTCTTTATGCAACTCCATTTTTTTGAGGTGTGTATGGAGTATTCTTCTGTCGTGCTATACCACACTTCTTACAGAACTCTTCAAATTCCTTCTTGCAGAACTCCCCACCATTATCTGTCCTCGGCACCTTTATCTTCTTCTCTGTCCGGTTTTCCACCAGAGCCTTAAATTCTTTAAATCTGTCAAAGACTTCAGATTTCTCCCTCAAGAAATATATCCATGTATTCCTTGAGAAGTCATCTATGAATGAAACACAATACATAGACTTTCCCAGTGAAGGAACTGACACAGATCCAAACACATCACTATGCACAAGTTCTAATATCTTGTTCTTCCTCTTAGCACCAGAAGGAAAACTCACCCGATTCTGCTTCCCATATACACAATATTCACAGAAATCAAAATCTAGAGAGAAATTAGACATACCTTCTACCATACCATTTCTATACAGTATCTGAAGGCCCTTCTCTCCAATATGTCCAAGCCTTTGATGCCATAGCATGGTCTTTTCTCCGAAGATAGCTAGGCTTTTCGCTCCACTTTCAGGAACCATAAAGCTGTTACACCCATCAATAATGGTGGTACCTTGTAGCTTGTACAGAGTTCCAGTCCGAACTCCCCGCATTAATACCAATGCTCCCCGAACCATCTTGCAGGCATCTTTCGCGAACACTATTTTTACACCTGCATCATCCATCTTGCTTATAGAAATCAGATTTCTGGCCAATTCAGGAATATGCAGAACACCAAGAAGTGTTCTAATCCTTCCACCTTGCAGCTTCAGCTTGACCTTTCCATGTCCAACGATTTTGGCCTTCCTATCATCTCCTAGGAATACATCACCACCATCATATTTCTCATACTTGTAGAACCACTCCCGATGGGGAGTGAAGTGAAAGGATGCACCTGAGTCAATCAACCATGAATCATGGTCTACATGTGTATTTGAAGAAGAAGCCAAATATAGATCCCCACCTTCATCCAAGGTGGGTTTTTCCTCTGCAGAAGGAGCATCATTAGATCCCTTTCCTTTCTCAGGAGCTTTAGATCTGCACTCCCTTTTGTAGTGCCCTTCATTTCCATCATACCTTTACAAACTTTCCAGGAGATTCAGATCTCCCTCTAGATTTGGATCTCCCACTCGAAAACTTATTCTTGTTTCTGTTTTGGGACCTTCCTCGTACAAATAAGGCATCTCCATTCTGGCCCTCCATATTTCTCCGGCTTATTTTCTCCGACAACAAGGCTGAGACAATGTCATCAAAATTCAAGGTAGTTGTATTACTACCTATTACAATAACTAGACTGTCCCACGAGTCTGGTAGAGAACACAAAAAATTGATGCACTTATCTTCATCTGAGATTTTAATATCAACAGATGACAACTGACTTACCATAGTATTGAAGGCATTCAGATTCTCTATCACCGAGTCTCCATCCTTCATCCTCAGGTTATACAGTTTTTTCCGCAGGAACAACTTATTCACCAGAGACTTATATTGGTACAAAGTCCCAAGTTTTTCCCACAAATTCTTCACCGTAGCTTCCCCAGATACATTCAACAATACTGAATCTAAGACACACAACCGTATTGTGCTCTTAGCCTTCCGATCTAGTTTCTTCCAGTATTCATTTGACATTGCCTTTGGTTTAGTACTTGGATCTACCGTGATTCATTGATCTTTATCCACCAGCAGATCCTCCATCTTGAGCTTCCATAACTCAAAACTCTGACCATTAAATTTCTCGATCTCTATCTTCTCACCACTCGCCATCTTCTTTCACCACAAGAATTGATCCCACAGATCTCCAACTGAACAGGGTCTACCTCAGGCCCAAGCAAAAAAACCTCAGTAGCAAAGGCGTCCCCTTGAAGCCAAAATAGCTCTAATACCAAATGTAGGTTTTAACCCTGAACATAAATTATCTACACACGAATCTTATAACAGAAAATAAACAATAAAGAGAGCATAAAACATAAAACAGATAAACACAGAGATTTTCCCCTGGATCCCAAATTGAGACAACCAACTTGATTTTTCATTATATTCCTTTTAGTGTTACAACACATATATATACATGTCGAAGCATACATGAACCCTAATCCATTAACCCTGGATTATAACATAACCGTAGTTCCCTTGACCGGATATACAAAAATACCAGGAGCCGAAAACCATCGTACCCCAAAACCATGTGTAAAACCATGTACAAAACAATGGGCGCGAACTACCCACCGGAAATTAAGGACCAAAAAAATTTCGCTGGGGCGCTACCCCGAACCCCTTGCACCCAGCACAAAGGGGGGGTTATTGCCCCCCCTCTTACCCCCCCACGCGTGCTTAGTCGTGGAAAGAATATAACACATACCCAACAAGGAAAGGACAAGTTAACAACTTGGAGGAGCTCTTCTACAAGATCAACATCTATTTGTGGATGTAATCTCCTTCCATTTATATTAAATAAATGAGTTCTATGTTTTCCTATATGTGATTGTGGTTATTTCACTTATTTCAATACTGTTGGAGAACAGTAATTTCAACCAACCTCCACAGACAAAATTAGATGCAGGAGATATCTCGGAGTTTTTGGAGAAATCACTTAGCTTCCTAAAGAAGCTATCTCCACCGACAATGAGCCTCAAGAATGTTCTTCTTTGTGTATATATATTAGTTTCTTGTAATACAAAATAAACAAGTTGTTCTGATTCTGTCATGGTATCAAAACTCATTCATTGGAGTCATTATGATTCTGTCATGGTATCAGAGCCGATGGTTTCGGCTTGGATTTTGTAGGGTGAGTGCTTGCATTTGTTAGTGTTGTGAGGAGCCATGTGCTCATTGTTTTAAAGAGCTAAGGATTCGGCTTATGGGCTCTACTGTGTGAAGAGAGATTGGCCTAGAGGAGTGCTCGGTGAGGGAGTTGTATGCTCGTACTTGGTGGTGTAAAGAATCAAGGGTTTCAGCTTGGTGTTTGCTGAGTTGTGAGGAGATGTGTGCTCTGTGAGAGCTGTGAGTGCTCAGCTGGCTCTAAGTAGTTGTGTTTGGCCAGAGTCTTGAGGGCTCTTTGTTTGAAGGGCACATGAACTCTGCCCTATTTTTGGGACTATTAAAATAGGCGAAAAAGCATGGGTTGAGCACTTATGCCCTATTGAAGAATGCGTTGAGCCTTGTGCATGGTCGTTGGAGCATGCTTGGTGTGACTGGTGTGTTGAGTATTTCATCGTGTGAGACTGTGAAGACTAGTTCAAGCTACCAATGGCCGTGGTGTGTGTGGTCCATTTTGTTGTGGTCGGAGGAGGACGTGTTTGGTGCGCTTGTCCGGAGTCGAATATGGACTTATTACTTGGAGGCTTATGTATTGAGTATTCGTCAAAGGGGTGGTTGCATAGTTTTTCGAACGGGTTTGGCAACATAAGCCAACTCGGAGATTAGTAAACATGTGAAGAATAAAAACCGTGTGAAGTGTTGCACTTTGGAGTATATTGCGGTGGTAGCTATTTCAAACCATGAAGTATGTGCCGCTATTTTTGAATCTATGTTGAAGCATGGGCTGGCATGATGTGTAATGAGCTTACGTGAGAAGCTGTAGGAGAAGTTGCCAATTTGTTTTAGCAGCAGAAGTTTTCTAGCCTATGACAAGGGTGTGTAGCAAGGGCTTGTGCTTTGTTGGAGGGGTTACGTGATCAAAGAGAAAAGTTTTTAGTAAATTTGTTCCCACACGGAGTTGTGAGAAGGGTGTGAACGTTTCATTGCTACTCCTGTGAACCTGAGCAAAGGAGCCATTGGAGCTCGTTAAGGGAGGCTGATTATGGTGCCAAGTGTTTGTGTTTTGAAGTGCAGTAAGTATTAAGCAGAGGAGCTCCCTTAAGGACCGGTCATGGTATGTGAAGTAGTAATTGAATCGGTCTTGAAAATATATTGTGAGTCATTGGTGGTGTTAGTTGCAGCTGCAATTGTGAACCAGAGGGCCAATATTTGTGAGGTGTCATTGAGCATGGATTTTTGGAGATGCTCTACTAAAGGATCTGCTCGCAAAATCCAAGAGTGTGAAAGCTAGTTTGGAACTTCCCACAGTTGCTGCCTGTAGCAGTGTGGAGCTGTCAAGGTTCAAGTTGTGGTTGTTGCATTGTTTATTTGCATGTATTGTTGCAAAATTGTGTGAAGCAATATGTGCATACTTTAATTTCTTCTATGTGGAAGAAAGTAGATCTGTTATTGTGGAGCTTAATCAAAATTGTGGAAGAACATGGAGCTGGAGCTGACTTGGAGCTGACTAAAAGCATGGGTCGGTAAAGAATATTGAAACAACAGAAGAGAAATAATGAAAGGACAGAGGCAGAATCTGGAATCTTTCCAACCATAGAATTTATGCTCAATGAAGATATGAATCTAGAGCAACCAGAAGATTTTACATATGCAATATTGAAGAGACTAATGCTAGTGATGTCATCATTCTCAGGTAAAAATTTTGAACTTTGGGCTATTAAAATTGAAGGACTGCTAGGTTTAGTAGATTTATGGAAATTTTTCCAGGAAACTTCTATGAATTCTGATAATAAAAGTAGACGTGTAATAGCCTTGTTTCTCATTATATCATATCTAGATGAAAACATCATTTCAAGCATTTTAAATGAAATTGGTGAAGTATTTGATCCAAAAATGTTTTGGAATATTCTTGAAATGAAGTATAGCATGAAGTGGAGTCAAAAAGATGAAATTGATGAAATTGTTGTTAAAAATTGTGATGGTGTTGAAAGCATCATAACTGGGATCAAGACTGAAAGTATGTCTGTAGCTAACAATAGCGTAGCATGTGATAGTCACGAAATTCCCTCTGATGCAAAATCTTGTGAAGTCAAATATGATGAGAATTATGTATCTCATGAAGAGTGATTTAGTTTGATGCATGAAAAGAAACTCATTGATGAGTTGTTGTTTGGTGAGAAGATATGCCTATCTCCATCTACAAATCAAATGCAGGATGACATGTTTGCAACGACGAAGCTGATTAAAGAGGTTGAAATTATGAACCAACCAACTATGAAATATGAAGATCTACAAAATGATGTAGACATTGCAGAAAGAAAAATTGTGGAGGATCTAATAGCATCTCATGAAGTTGTAAAGGACTCAATAGCAGTTGTTGATGAAGTTGTGGAAGACTCAATAATAGTTGATGAAGTGAAGAAATTTAAGAGCCTCTTTGAAGAAGAGTGTGCAGATATTGACAGTGAGGAAAAAGCAATAAAACTTGAAGAAATTGCAAAGGACAAGTTCCAAGACCCTGCAACGATGATGAATGGAAAGAATGTTAGTCTGCAATCAAGAAAGGAGAAACTTCACCACTAGCTTCTGGCGAGAAAGGTGAAAATGAAACTACGTTTGCAAATAAAAACGTATGGACCATTTAGAAAGAAGACAAAAATGAAAGTCTTGTTGTCATGTACTGTTGTAAGCCTAGTTGATACTTAGACCAGCAGGCATATCAATTAGGAGTGTTTATATGTATAGTGTATTTTTTGTGTCTGTCATATGGTTGAAATTAAGGGGAAGTGTTGGAGAACAGTAATTTCAACCAACCACCACCAACAATTAATTGTAGGAGATATCTCGGAGTTTCTGGAGAAATCACTTAGCTTCCTAAAGAAGCTATCTCCACTGACATTCCAAAATCCAGAAGCTTCCTCAGTCTGTATAAAAACCATTCCGTGTAAATGAAAAGAAACAAGTTAATTTAAGTGTTCATTCTGATTCGGTCATGGTATCATAGCTCCTTCATTGGAGTCATTTTGATTCTGTCAAATACCATGTTGATATATTGAATATAGTACTTAGAAGATACTGCAGATCTCGTAGTTTCTTGGCTTGTATTATCTCACTGTGTAGGTTCTAATTTTGGAAATCAAAGCTGGAGTTGGAGCATTCAAGCCAAAAAATGAACGAAGCGTGTGAAGGAATCCAGGTAGGATTCATTCCATCATCTATTGACTTTAAGGAAAGCATTGGGTTCCTTGTTTCTTCGTTGTTCTAGGTTGGCCATTGAAGCTAGGGGAGATAATTTTGTCCACAATCATAAATCTTGCATAAAAATGATGATTGTTATCACACTGTAAAAATGGATAGATTTTCATACCCAAGGGATAAATATTATAAACCCAAGGAATTAACATTATAAGCCCAAAGGATTAATAAACCAAAGAAATTAATATTATAAACACAAAAGATCAAAATATCAAACCCAACATTAATATTATAAACCTTAAAATTATAGACCCTAATATATTGTTATACATATTAGAGATTAATACTATAAACTCAAGGGACTATTGATATTATAAACCAAAGGGATTAATAAATCCAAGGGAATAATATTAAACCTAGGATTTATATTATAAACCCAAGATATTATAAACCCTATGATTCTTTATTATAAATATTGAACCTAATATTATAAACAACAATACTAAACTCTAATTTATTTAATGTTGCAATGCTACATTGAATAAATTGCAATGTACTATATAATTATCATATTGATCATGGTTGAACATGCTTGGCCATAGTTGACATTGATTGACCATATTTAATCATGACTTGCCATATCTAACCATAATTGACCATTTTCAACCATGGTAGAGTAAGGAGTGTTCTATGTTGGCTTTGGTTGACCAAAGTTTACCATGATTAAACATGTTTGATCAAGTTTTACCATATTCAACCATAGAGACCTTAATCATGGTTGACCACGGTTGTGACTATGATTGACCACCAGAGTTTCACCATGGTCAAGGCTAAGACTCAGTAAAGATGAGCATGATAGACTATGGTTGACCTAGGTTTCTTATGGTTGAAGACAATTGGCCATCGTTTGATAGATTTAGGCATGACCAATCATAGAGCATGATAGAATATGGTTGACCTAGGTTTCGTATGGTTGAAAACGATTGGCCATGGTTTGATATATTTAGGCATGACCGATCATACTTTTTTATGATAGAATATAGTTGTGGAAATTTAAAGTGGTTGAACACATTCAACAATAGATAGCTTGGTCCACCAAGCTTGGCCATTTTAATATTTGTTTATCCTACTTGTCCATAAGGAAGGGGTAGAGAAAATATTTTTCTAGGTTTAGAAGGATGAGCACGGTTGACCAAGATTGACTATTGATTACTATGGTTGACCAATATTAACCATGATTCACTATAGCTAACTAAGATTGTATATCATTGAGCATGGGCAACAATGAGTAACAATGATTGATCATGTATGACCATGATTGAGTTTTTTTTACCATGTTTGACCTTGGTTGGTTTTCTTTCTCCATATTTAATTGAATGCAAATATAATCAATATTATTTATTAATATTAATATTTATAATATTTCTATTAAAAATGTTAATTTTAATATCTTTCATACTATTATTAATAAAATTTTAAATATTATTATTATTATTATTATGTAAATATATTTTTTATTAGTAATAATGTTAATTATATTTATATTAACAATATTAATGTATTTAATAATATGCATATTATTAATTAAATGTTATTAATATTAAGAGGATAAGTTAAATGATACTAATAATATTGATTTAATTATGTTAATAATTTTAAAAATGTGTTAGGATTAATAACAATATTTGTCTCCATATAATAATATTATTAATAATATTGCTTTTAATATTAATTTGAATGTGATTATTAATATTAATGATGATATATTTTAATATAAACATTTTAAATTATTAATATTAATTTTATATAACCATTAATATAAATATTAATAATATTTAATGTTAAAATATTATTAATGTTAACAATATTATTTAAAGTTAAAAATTAGTAATGTTAATAAACATTATTTTAATATTTATAATGTTATTAATTATTACTTTAATATTATGCTAAAAAATCTGATAATATAAATAAATCCAATGGGTGGCAATGGGTTTAATAATATTGATATTTTTAATTTAATATTATTAATATTAATAACATTAAATGATGATGATGATGGTGATGATGATGATGATTAACGTCCACTAAGGTCAATATGGTCTATTGAACCTTAAGAAAGAAGAGGTTAATTGATATTATTTAAGATTTTATTTTTGTGATAAAGAAAGAGAAAAACATAAGGTGACTGTAGTTTTCTTCAATGAAGATGTCAAAGAGGTTGGTAGTAGGGAAATGTTATGGAAATGAGAATGGATGTTTGTAAGGGCTGGATAATCCAAGATAAAGTGGTTTTCATCTTCAACTTTCTTAGTATCACAAAGGAGGCATATTCTTTCATCCCAAGGAATCTTGGGAATAGACCAACGCCCAATTTCACTCTGGAGCTCATGAGAATTAGGTATGATCCTTGCAATATTCATCTGCTTCTTAGCACTGTTTAATAGAAAAGGGTGATTCTGGTTAGTGAGCGTGGGGTTGATTACCTCATCATACTATCTTAACTTTCTTTTCCCCTCTAACTCCTTAGCACTCCACAACTTATCCTTAAATTTGGCAGTAATCATGTTTTTGATATTATTCTTGCTCCCCAAGATGATCTCCTCCCTTATCCCCCAAAAGTTGAGCTAGGTTTTTAAATTCTGATGTCACCCTTGCTTGAGCCAAAGGTGGTTTTGAGTAGAGTTAGAAGAAATTTTTGGGATTCTCTTGGCTTCTATGTTATACAACTTATTCTTATGCATCAGATACCTAAACATAGTTGTGCATTGAATGGGAGAAGGATAGCCTCGATAAAAAGAATAGGGTAGAGAGTATTACCTTTAATATTGAGGTTGTAGGTTATGAATTTATTTTGGATCATTTAAATCTTTCTCCAATAATATCTAGATAGACTACAACTCCACATCTCACATCCATATAAAATAACATGGGTGATGAGAGTCTCGAAGTGAAACTTTTTTTTTACTTCAAACCAAAATATGATTTGTCTTACAATTGTTTTCAAGCTCATAGTAAGCTTTCCAACCTCCTAAAATCCTTTTATGAATGCTATAGTTGTAGTTGAGCTAATGGTGAATGTCAATACTTAAATATTTGTAATAAGAAACATTCTCTAGGCAATTGTATCATAGATAAAATTGTCATAATGGATCTTCTAGGATTTAATAATCATAACTTTAGTCTTATTAGTACTAACAGTCATACCCATCTTGTTACAATAATCATGGGGAGTTTTAGGTTTCTTGTCAAGATTGTTGGGACTCCTCGGAAGAAGAACTATATCATCAGCCTAACGAAGAAGAGTAATGACTATACCAACAAGCTTGGGTCCTTCACAACCAACAAATTCTGAACATTCCTCGAGCTTGTCAATGCAAATTCCAGAAAGGGTAGGGGATAGGGGGCATCCTTTCTTAACATCAATTATGCATTTAATTTCACTAGACCAACCCTCGGTGGTCTTAATATTAGCAATAAAATTCTCGTATAATCTAATAACAATGACCCTTAACTTAGGAGGAACCATTATTTCATAGAGCCTTTGCCATAACTTCTCTCGAGGAATAATGTCAAAAGATTTTATAAATTCAAAAAAACATAAAAAGAAATGAGTCTTACTGTTATGACAATCCTCAGAAATGGTCCTAAGAGGGACAAGGTGGTCAATCATAGGGTGGTGCCTTCTAAAACCAACTTTCCCAATCGCTCTTTCACCATGGGCTTCAATCCAAGCACTAATATTCTTCTCTAGAATGAGGCCATACAACTGGGCTAAAATGTGGTGAATCAAGATAGTCCTATAGTTAGAGGGACCGTGTTTATCCCCACTTTTAAATATAGGTACGATAAGGCTGTGCATCCACACCTTAGGGAAGCCACGTTTAACCGCCAAATTGAGGAGATTGTGCAAGTGCAGAGTGAGGATGGACCTTCCGATTTTGAAAATTTCAGCTTCATAACCTTCAATATCCCTAGCTTTCCCATTAGCTAATAATTTAAAAAAATATATATAATTAATAACATTATTAACATATTTTTATACACATTATCAATATTATTATATTGATTTCATTATTAAGAATATTAATATTTTAAATTATTAAGGTTAATATTATATAAAAAAACAATATTAATATTAATAATATTTAATATTAAAATATTTTTTCTAATACTAACAATTTTAATAACCATTACTTTAATATAATGTCAATAAGGTTAATAAACATTAATTTAATGTTAATAATATCAATAATCATCCCCAAATGTGGGTCTTTGATTGCATGCAGGAGATGGCAAGCCCATCGTGTGCCACATGGCCACGCATGGGGCCTGTCCAGCAACATTTATCCTGGCTAGCTACTTGCCTCAGACAACCTTAACTACCTCTACCCTCAGCCTTAATGCTCGTCCAGCTTGTCGCCCTAAGCTTTTCTTACTGGCTTCGCATCCTCCATCGTTTTCATTCTCCTCTCTCCACATTTGTATTTCTATTTCCTCGGCTCTAAGTTCTCGCTCGCACACAGAGAAGCATTGCAACCTCTATTGTTGTCTCTCTCTCGCTCCTTCGCTCACTCACACCCGTTGTCACTCCATCTTGTAGCTTCAATGCACTGACCCCATCACTCATTCTGCCTCCTCACCTCTACTCGCTAGCCTCCCTCATGCTTATTCCATCTCCAGCATGCCACGGAGGCATCAGATGTGTTGCCGACGTGGTAGAGGAAGGGGTCAGTCCTCTCGATCTCCCACATCCATTCACTCTAACACCCTTTCCCCGCCTCCTGAAGAAAATTCTGCACAGTTCCACTATGATTGTTCCATGGATAGACCTCGACTCATAGCCACAATCAATGTTAGCTTCTAGGAAGTGTCTTCAAGTTCTGCGGGGAGAGGTTCCAGAAAGTGACCACAAAAATCCACAATCGCTCTAGCACCTCCATAACTCTCACGAAAATCTAAAGCTTTGTAGGTCAAGCCTTAAACTCACTCCTCCAATAGGGAAGGCAGTGGTAGTGGGAGTCGTGAATGGTCAGGTGATGAAAGGAGAAAGGGCAGTGCTAGCCTAGTGTGCATTACTACCACGACAAAACCTGCTGCCCAACACTCGAAGGAAGTTGATGAATCTTTAGATGATTACAGGTGTCTTATCATTGAGGAGCCACTGCCACAGCAACATGACACCTAGCATGATATTCGGCCATGGAAATGAGAGGTTTCTTCTCTCAGTTTTGATTAATTTCTCTTATTATATGTATTTCCTGAACAATTTGTCAAACTCCCGGTCGCAATGCGTGTTTCCCCATTGAGGGCAGCGATTTTCAGACCAGTTTCCCCATCTTGGGTGGTCAATTTTTTGTCTTTTTGACCCATACTACCTCTGGAATTGGCTAGCATAACAATTCCATTTCGGTACACTATATTTAATTAATAAAATTAGTCCAATTTAAAAAATTAAAAAAATTAAAAAATTTTTTATCAATAATCATTATTTTAATATAAATATTAATTTTAATACTATTATTAACTCTAATATAAATATTAATATAAATGTATTATAACTATTAACAAATCTTAATATAAATCTAATATGATTATTAAAATAAAAGTAAAACTTATATTAAAACCAAAACTTAAGAAAAAACTTAAATAAGTTAAAACTTAAAAGTAATATAAAAAACGAAATCTATAGCTTAAAACTTGTTTTAGACGGAAGATCTAAAACCCTAATGCAAAAAAATATTGTCACTTTTATAACCAGCGCTAGGGCTGATCACCTAAACTAATTATATTATACTTAATATCAGTAAATGATAATTCACGGAAAGAATTTTTTTTTTTTTGAGTATTTGAGATTCATTTTTGCCTACCAGGTGAGATTTCAGCACTTTCTCATAAATTTTATAAGACAAAATGCAATTTAAATTTTGAAGTGTGGAAAAATAAAAGAGTCATATAAAATAAATTAAATGTTTTTATGTTGTTATTTAAAAATTTAATCTCTGTCCTTTAATTACATTTCTATGATATTCTTATAAAATTGGCAACTTTACACAATGCAAAATTGGCAGCTTTACACGATGCAAAATTGGCAACTTTACAAAGATATTTAATGCAGCCATGGAAAGGGGTATGCTTGTAAAATAAACAGCTCTACAAAATTCAATAAAGCATGACACGCTATAGCAAAACATTAGGTTTCCAAAACAGGGTAGAATAAAACGTTTCTTTAACCCTTCCACAAAAAAGAATTGTTGCGTTGTTGCTCCAGTTGGATCCACGTGTAAGAATTGTGAGGTTGTTGCTCCAGTTGGATCCACTTGTCTTTTCACTAAAAGAATAGTTGGGTTGTTGTTCCAGCAGTTTATTCCAGTTCTCTTTAATCTTATTAATCTGGGTGGCAATGAACAAATGGCACAGTAAATTTAAATTTATAATCATACTTTGTAAAAAAATACTTTAAGTATGGTGTAATTATTTGATTTAGATATACAAAAAAAAAAGTTACTAGTTATAATTTTATTTTTTGATTAAAGTGTGACTATCAAAATATATATAACATCTTTCATTCTAAACTTTACCTTACCATTTAAAATATTTAATTAAAAAAAATATTAAAATAACCAATTCCAATAAAAGGTGCTATCTGCTTAAAAATAGTTTGCACTGAATAAAATAAATAAAGGAGTATTTTTTATTTTACAATAAATTTCCAATTTTACATTTTTTCCCAAAAACATATACATTACATGATTGATCCATAAACCTCAGTCGCAGTACCTCACAGCACCATCAACTGAAGAATCGTCATTGGGTACGTTATTGTTTCTACTTCCCCCTCTTGTTAAAAGTTGGCTCACAGATCCCGCTCTTTAAAACATCTTCACGTTTGATTTCCCCTGATCGCCACTGTGTCTTCTCTTAACGTCCAACTCGAAATATTCACATCACTAGAGGAAAGCTGCAAATATTTCGCATTAGAGACGTTCAGTTCTTCAAACCCTTGACGAGGAAAATGTCGTTTTCTATATTTTATTGGGTCATGTCTTCCCAGTATAATAAGTATAATAGGTTAGCTTGAGAACATTAGGCTTTTATATTACCCGCGTGACCTTATCATGTGCGTAGATATTTGGTCACTGAATTTCACGCAAAGTATGCTATCTCCAAACTTAGTCGGCGTATCAAAGGAAAGCAAAAGTGTCAGCAAAATACATCACAGAATGCATTAGTTTTTTTGATGTAATGGGATTTGATACGACCTGATATTTGACGCAATGGCGGAGGTTTACCGAAATTTATGTGTTCAATGATCCTCATTTCGCCCACGTCAACGGCAGCCATGAGAGCAGCAAGAAACGAAAAGGAACTCAAGACAAAGAAAACAGACCCATGGAAAGGCAAGAGGAACAACAAGGAAGAATAAACCGAAGCGAAGGTTTTTTCTGTATATTTAATGATAATGTCCGCCTGTTTAAAATGTCGCGTTCTTTCTTGGAATTATCGTACTTTCAGAAGATTGTTACGAGTTATAATTATCACCCAAAACTGAAAGAGTATGTATTTAATTATCTCCTAAAACTGAGCAACAATCGCAACGGCTGGAGCCAATACGTACCACCGAAACACTCGCAACTCCGTTGGGTTTTACATCAATCTTCATAAATATCGAGTCAATAAATTCGGGATAGGGTCTCAACTCCGTTACGTTTACATCAATGTTCTGTAATATCGAGTGAATAAATTCGGGATGGGGTTTCACGTATAGGAGTCCAGAAACATCAATCCTCATAAATATCGAGTGAATAAATTCGACATGGGATTTTACGTATAGGAATCCAGAAACGTTATCTCTGACGAGAAGATGTAGTGATTATGCCCCAAAACTAAGGCAATTATTCCTGCTATCTAGATGTATTAAACATTGTAAGGCAATTATTCATGCTATATAGATGTATTAAACATTGTATTTATCTTAGAGTGAGGATAAGGAAATAATATATGTATTAAATATTGTATTTATCTTAGAGTGACGATAAGGCAATTATTACTGCTATCTCGGTGTACTAAATATTCTATCTATGATGTTTTATTTATATATTTTAGAAGGGTAATTTTAAGTATTTCAAATATATATTGTAGAAAATATTATTTAAGTTTACTTAAAGTTTTGTTTTTATTTTATTTGTTTTCAATATTTATAATGATAATGAAGATATGTAATATTCATTAAGATTAACAATGGTTTTTTTGGTGTGTATTTAGTAGAAAATATAGTACAATTTTTTTTGGAGTTTTATTAATACATTCAAAAGTATTAAAAGAAGTATGTTAAGGTATTATAGTTTTGTTGAGTTATAAAGTCATCAAGATCGAAATTGTGACATATTTTAAAAATTAGATCTTATGTGAATATAAACTCTACAACTTAAGATATTTTCAATCCTCCTTGTATTATATTGGTGATAAGCTCTTTCAACTAGGTTGTTTTAGGAATTAATGAACACCCATTTTTAGTATGGAGTTCATGAGAATTAGTTCTAATGTTTTCTTTCTTCTTTACATTGGCTAAGACATAGAGATATGTTTTATTTTTCAAGATTTGGGTACATCACTTCCTTATAATATTATTTTGGGAATTAATAAACACTCATTTTTAGTATGGCGTTCATGAGAATTAGTTCTAATGTTTGCTTTCCCAAGACATATAGATATGTTTTATTTTTCAAGATTTCGGTACATCACCACCTTATAATATCAAAATTTTATTTTCTCCTCTAACTCCTTATGGCCCCAAAATTTATAATATTTTCTTTATTTGACAAAATGATATGCTCTTTTATCCCCCAATAGCCTAGCCAAGACTTGGAATCGTTATGCTACCCCTGTTAAGTTGAAAATAGTTGCTTCAAGCGTTAGAAGTAATTTTAGGAAACCTTTTTTATTCCATGTTGTTTAATCTCTTCTTATAAAATAAATATGTATTCATACCCATGCTTGCGATGGGGAAATATGCTTACTTTGAGGACGAAGATAGGGTAGGGTTTATTCCCTTTAAAGTTGATATTGTGGATTATAAAATTCTTGCTCCATGGCTCTCCATAAATACTACAACTTTACAACTTACATCCATATAACATAACATGGGTGATGAGAGTTTCAAAGAGGATCTTGTTTTATCCCACATCCATATATATGTTGACTTACAATTGATTTCAAGTCCATAATAAGATTTACATGTCTTGCTTTTTTTCTCAATGTTATAATTCCAATTTGGCTCATGATGGCTATTAATTCCTATATATTTGTATAATTGAACTTCGTGTAAGTTTCTTTTGTCATATATTAAGGTATCGTATGTGACCTTTATAGATTTGAATATCATGACCTTTGATTTTTTATTAGTA
Organism: Pinus albicaulis; assembly: GCA_034641835.2. Classification (NCBI taxonomy): domain Eukaryota; kingdom Viridiplantae; phylum Streptophyta; class Pinopsida; order Pinales; family Pinaceae; genus Pinus; species Pinus albicaulis. The sequence goes on along the minus strand of CM076571.1, from coordinate 77,837,187 downwards.
AAAACCAACATAGATCCATCTTAAATCCTTCTTAAATACAGATCTACCTTTATAGATTTGACTATCATGACCTTTGATTTTTTATTAGTAAAAACCAACTTAGATCCATCTTAAATACAGATCTAACATGAGCCCTACCTTTATAGATTTGACTATCATGACCTTTGATTTTTTATTAGTAAAAACCAACATAGATCCATCTTAAATATGGATCTAACATGAGCCAAGTGGATCTAAATTCTTCAAGTGAACATTTTTTTATGATTCAACATTATTTAAATGTTTTATATGGTTTTTTTTTTAAAGATTTTTTACAATTTTTTTTCGCCGACATGAGAAAAATTTCAAATTTGATGACTCACACACACGGTTACACATCATACTCGGTTGTAGAATGAGCCTCTCGGCTCAATCATACCCATATTTTCACAAAAATCTTGAAGAATTCCTAGTTGCTTATCAAGATCATAAGTATTTGTAGCTAAAAGAACAATGTCATCAACATAAAGAAGAATAATTATGACTAAATCATTGAGCATGGGGCCAACACAACTTGCCTTTTCTAATCACCTTTCTAGCTTATCAATGTATATGCCAAAAAGGGTAGAGCACAAGATATATTCTTTCTTGAATATGATATTATAGTTATTTTATTCTATTTAATCCTTAATGGTCCTAAGTTTGTTAGTAACATTCTCATACAAGCTTGTCACAACAACACTCAACTCTAGAGAGACTATTATCTCTTCCAACCTTTTATAAAGGCTTTCATTGCAAACAATGTCAAAATATTTTCTAAAGTCATTGAAACAACATAAAAGGCCATTTTTATTATTACAACACTCCTCTATGATGATCTTGGGAGTAACAAGGTGATCCATAGTTGAATGATATCTCTAAAAATCACCTTCACATTGATCTATTTTATCACAAATTTCTATCCATAACATAATATTCTTTTCCAAAAGAATTCCATACAAATTATCTAAAATAGGACTAATCATAATGTCCAACAGTCAGATGGAATTATTTATCCCTACTTTTAAACATATATACAATGAGGCTATGTGTCTAAGGCCTAAGAAATCATTTTCCACTACCAAATTGAAGAGATAATGTATGTGATGGATAAGAATAGCCCTTCCTACTTTCAAAATTTCAACATTGGCAACATTCAATGTCTTTAGATTTCCTAATAGTGATCCTCTTGACCCAAAATTCAATGTCTTCCAGAGAAAAAAATCCAACTTCTATATAGCCATTCAAAGTGGTGCTCCTAGTGTTAAAGGACTCATATAAAATTTTAATGTAGGAATTTCAATTCTTCAAGGGAATTAGATTAGTTTCCTTAGACTTACAAATTAGTATTTTCCTCCAAAACTTCCTAGGATCTTATTTAGAAAGGTGCAATAGCTTTTCATGATTTCTATATATACAATACCATTTCTTCCTTTTCATAATGGATTTATATGTGTTTGACTCATAAATATTTAAATATTCATTTAAAACATCTGTAATTTCTTCTATAGAAACTTTAAAATAATTATCATGACAAGGGTTGATTGTTCTATTATTTCTTTTATTCAACATGTTGATAAAACAATTGTTAATGGAAATGGAGAGTGACCTAGTAAAATTATGATAAAGGTTATCAATGTTGTCCTTACAATATTATAGGTGTAAATTCCTATTTAGGTCATTTAGGAAGAGAAAAACTTTACTTTTATTAAAAAATAGGTGTATTTGATTTTCACTATATAACAATTATTTTTATAGTAGTTTAAGAGGTCAAAATTTACTATCAAGTTGGAAACAAGGATAGACCCCATGAATATAGGTCATTTGGTTGGAATTGGGCCACTTAATTACACCGTTGAAAATAATTAAGTCTTTGGAACTACAAAATTTGACTAACTTAATACCAAATGAATTCTCGGTCAAATATTGAGAGTTTCTTTCGTATCTACTAGCTAAAACAAGGCCCTCATCTAGCCAAATAAGATTGGAGTTGGAATAATTTCTTAGAAGAATAGTTTGGTTAGTTTTAGGTATAACATTAAAGATTTCTAACAAGAGGACATTACCTTCATTCCTTAAAATTTGAAGGGAATTATCTTTTTCTATGGTATTATAAGGGAAATGCTTATCTAAAAAAAAAACTTATAAAAGGTATAATTGATAGGCAGAAAATTTAAAAAAATCTATATAAATCCTCTTAGCATGAACACCAAATACTTCAATCCACATAAATTAATTGAGAGGCTCAATATTATGAATCTGAATATTAGGAGAAACATTTTTTCTTATATAGCATTATATTTTGTTCTCCAAAATAACACAAGATGAAGCCATCTATGTGAGGGACCTTACAGACGTTATGATCTCATGTTTCAACTAGAAAAATAATATCAATTTTTTTTAAGGTCAAACTAGACATAGGACCTTTATGTCATGCAAATCCATAACGATTCCAAAAAATGATCCAAAGTGTTCCAAATTTCTATTTATTCCTATTATTATTCAGGTTTCTGTTCTTAATAATAGCTTTCTTATTTCTATTTATTGTCATTTTCCTACCTCTTTAGCTTCCTATACCTCAGTGACCTCCTTCCATAACTCATCTTATTATGATGGAATGAAGTCCTCATTTATAAAACTTCATTTTCCTTTTAATCTTAAATTTTTTTCTTGAGTATACGAAATTTATGGCCAATACAAGATACCCTAACCTAGATCAAAATATGTTTATGTTAAATTATCTTCCCAAATATTTCTTCGTCTATGAGATAATTTGGTTCAATTTGTGAATTATTGTGTAGTTTTTCTTTACAATCACTAGTGTATCCTTTTTTTTTTTCTTTTAAAATTGCAATTATAAGATTCAATGTTTTTTTTATTACACTCATGTTCTAGTAGAATTACTTTATTCTTTTTTCTCTTTTAGAGGTGTGTTGTGGAGGTAAATCCCCTCTGCGGACAGAGGCGATCCCTACTAGCCTAGATCAGGTTTAGCAACAATCGTTCACGCTATAGTACAAGTTCCTAATTGCAAATAAACCAACTAGCGATGGAGGCTTACCTGGAATCCAACATTGTTGCTCGTAGAGAAATTAGCACTCTCGTTCCTTAGCTCCGGCAGATCACAATCCTCACAATCTCCTTGATCAGACACCTACACACGCAAGAAACAAAACAAACGCAAGCGTAAAATCCAGTATATGCAACTATATGTCAGTCAGAGAAGACATAACTCATCATCATAATCAACAACAGGAGTGGAACCATAACCAATATTCATTTATCATTAATCAATCAAAGGAGGATACAACCTGGCTCTGACGCTGAATTCTCCTTCGGAGGATCGCCAACGGAACACGTCTCGAAAAATCCTATCAGGGATAGCACAAGCCTCTCTCTTCGGATGTCTCGACAATAATCTCCCTACTTGGATTTGGCCTTAAGGGAATGAATCAAGGCTCTTGCAGCATAAGGCTCTGATGGCTCTTGAGAACTAGCTTGCAAAGGAGATGAGCAAGCTTTTATAGATGGAGGAAGGGGTGTTGGGATCCCTATAATCATGGGATTGGCCCTATCCTTAAGGAAGCTTCCATGAGAGGTGGCAAACCACTTCCTCTACATGGAGATCCGAAGCCAAACCTCCCAACTCAAATTAGATACCAGTTTATGGATTGGTTAGGACGAAAATTCTGCCATTTATTTTTAAAAAACACTCCTTAAAATGGCTGGTGCGAGTGCGACTCTGAGACAGAGCACCAATTGGCGCACCCTATTTGAAGGATTTCCCCCATTGGCGCTGGTACTGATCTGGCTCCCCGCGCCAATGCAAAAAGGGGTGTTTTTAGGGTTTTTCACAAGGAGTTGTCTTCAGGACAATGAAAGCTCATGTTCAGAGGGATGTCATGAAATTGGTTTCAAGTCATGTCACTGCTCACAGGTCACAAAATGAGCCCTCCAATTGTGCGGGATGGGGAATTGCAGGGATGGTGACAAATTGCTGTGTAAAAGATGCCCCCTAAAGCATGAGGCCCGAAAGAGAGAGAGAGGGGTGAAATGCTTTATGAGAACATGTCCAACTGAAAACACCGCCGTCAAAAAACCTGCGTAGACAAGTACAATTGATATCTCAAATACATGATATATATGTGGTATGGGCGCAGCCATCCATAACAGAGTATGTAATAATCCATATCCAAGGCATGGACGTAGCCATCCAGTGAGGATCAATAAATAGACTCAGGTATGGTCGCAACCATCCAGTGAATGAGTCATGTAACCAATCATAAAAATCCACAAAATTGCAGCCTGGATTCCAACAGACAAAATCCAGGGTCTTGCGCTCCATCTCGACCCGAACAAAGTACAAGTTCAAGTATGTGAATAAGTGAGCTGAAGTCGAACATGCAAGAACATCGTCTGATTACCAGCCAGTGATAAAAGTTGTTAATAGATGCGAGAGGTACCACCAATGATGACAATGGCCCTCAAGGTACTATAGGTACAATATACGGCGTGTGAATCAATGAGATGGCGTCGAACACCCGTAGAATCACTTGATCGGAGGCCAATGATGAGAACCTCACGTCGAATGCGAAAAACCTGCCATTGAGGCATGCAGGCTCTAAGGTACCAGAAGGGAGTCTCTAGATCAGCTTCCTGGATAATGAGCTGAAGTCGATAGGAAGTGACCTTGATCGAAGGTGGGCCATAGTGTTTCCCACATCATCGACGCGAGACAGAGGAACATAATGTTTTTGTGAATCACGATTAGATGAGAATCAGAGGAAGGTTGGTACTTACAGAGGTCAACTTCTCTTGAACATATAAACGGCACGACAGTGGGTTTGGCAGTATTTGAAATCAACAGATCAGAGGTCATGATGACGAGGCAAAGAGGAGATGAGAGGTCAAAAGGGATCACCCAAACCCACGGAGGCAAGTGGAAAAAACGAGATGAGATATCCCCAACCCGACACAAATGCAGACAAGTTCCATGTTCAAGAGCGACATATTGTCGACATGACAATGATGTTGGTTCCATTTTCCCCACCATTTCTGGCGAGTACCTCTTTATTTTTACACAAGCTTGAAGAGGATACCATATTCTTGCTATATAAGTCCATCCTAGTACATTTAACGAGCCCTAGGAAGGAGGAACTCGGATACCGTCATTACAAATGAATCCAATGTCATCAGGGTTTAACGAGTCTGACAAAGGAAGAACTCGGCGTCTTTTCATATTTAGAGATTTTGAAAAGACAACAGAAAAGTAAACTCCAAAGGCCCCTTTTCGTAAATAGTTCCTCAGACCCAAAAAGGTAGAAAAAAATATCTAAGAAAACCTCCTAGTCGCAATAGGCTAGGGTATTCCTTTTTCGTAAGTAATATATCCTAGCCCGAAAAAGGGGTAAACGTATACTGGGTAGATGTCGTTTCGTGGCCACTTTAACGAGATCGAAATGACAAGGGCCTCGACAATCTTTTCATGTTTAGGGAGTCAGAAAATAGCTAAAAGATGACTCCAAAATGACTTTTTCGTGTTTTTATCGAGTCCGAAAAAGTATAAAATACAACTCGTGTCACCGTTTAAGTTGTGTAAAAACCTGTTGCTGCACATAAAGGCAAGTGTAAAATCCATTTTTGACAAAATATATCAAAATATTAATAAAAAAATGACTTTTAAAACCTAATTAGATTTCAAAAAGTTATAAATAAGTCTCAAATGGTAAAAACAAAATTACTTTTACTATTTACCTCATTGGAGAGTGACAGTGGTCCATTTGTGTGCAAATTTCTAACAGCGACTGCGATTGATCCGGGCTATCATTCAGATCCCCGTTTGTTCCAGGTAAGGGGTGCTTCCTTGAACTCCATTTCGATCCATTTTTTAAAGATTTCCATCATGGATTAGACTTCTGTGGAAAATTTCTAAAATTTTAGGGCTCCGCCCATTAGCGCGGGTATCGGGCACGGACCCGCGCCACTGGCCTTTTGCTTACAAAGGGTCCGCGCCAACGGGCGCGACTGTTATGGAAATAGTCGCGCCAATGGCGGAACTCAATTTTCCGCTTTAAACTTTCAAATTGCGAGCTATCCAAATGAAATTTCAAGCATAACAGAGATCTAATCAAGGCTTTTTGATCATGTTGATACAGGTTACTCAAGCATAATGGTTATCGAATGGAAGGAGAGGGAGCATGGGGAAGAGGATGAACTCGCTATGGAAAGTGAAGCTTGTATGAATTCACTTAAGAACTGTGGACTCAAAAAGTTCTTCCTGATGCCCTGCTTATGAGCTCAACCAGAGCTACTACAATACTTGGTCAGTATATGGGATGAAAATGAAGAAGTGTTTAAGCTTCGGGACCAAGTGTTGGAACTTGAGGTTTTCGACATATATTTCATAACCGGGTTGTCGCGCAGAGGTCCGGTGCCCATCTTGATAGGCAGCAGACCATCTGGTGAAAAGATGGAGCAAGTAATGGCAAGGGTGTGCCCAGGGGCACGGACCGGATCAGGAAGCGGGAAGGTGGACATCCACACTGTCGAAGATCTAGCACTCAGAGTAGTGCTACACACCATTACACGGGTTGTGGGATCGCAAGCTCCACATGAGGCAACCAAAGCCCAACTCATACTAGCCTCTGAGTGTATGAGTCCTACACTGTTCGATTGGACTACAGCGGTGACAACCAATATCAAGAGGTAGCTGACAAGATGCAAGTAAGTCAAACTAAAGCAGTTTGGCTACGGTTCCATTTTGGTATCATTCATCCTGGAATGACTACCTATCTTCCAGGGCCAAGGGGCCATTTTTGCTGAGCCAGTACCACGAGAGCTTAGGATGGCTCGTTGGGAAGCACTTATGCCCAGGTCAAGAGGAGGCCAACAGATATCTTGGAGGCCTGAGTTTTTTGGATGGTTGTTGAGTCCCAAATTTGTCTCTTTTCCATACACTTTTCCATATCTTTTTCACTCACCTAAACCTCCAAAATTGTCAATATCATGTGCAAAAGGGTATCTAACATGGTTTTTAAGTATGTTTGTGTGTTTTCTATTTGATTTAGATTTTGTTCATACAGCTGCGGAAACTTGTCACTTTCCGCAGCTGCTGCAACTTTCCGCAGCTATTTTGTGGAAATCGATGTTACAGGTGTCTACGAAGGAAACGAGCCACATGGGCAGGCTAGGAATGACAAGGACATGGTTCGTGTCCTATTGGTTCAAGTAAATTTGTCAAAGAAAGCCGCGGTCAAAGCCATCCACGTGGAAGTCAACTGTGGAGTTCTATGTCGGCTGGACTCTATTTCGTGGCATATAAACATCCATACGGCCGTTTCCAAGCTTGCGGAGGTTAATTGACATCTGTGCAAAGTTCTGGAGTTGAATTCAAGCGCCCACCTTCCATAGATCTGTTTTCCAACATGGCCATACTCCTATATCCGTGGCCTTAGTGGTCTACGTGCTGGCTGCTATCATAAACTTCAGGAGACAGTTACAGTTTATTGCTTTATATAGAGCGTTTGCATACGCACGTAGAGTTAGTTTTGAGTCCCAAATTTGTCTCTTTTCCATACACTTTTCCATATCTTTTTCACTCACCTAAACCTCCAAAATTGTCAATATCATGTGCAAAAGGGTATCTAACATGGTTTTTAATTATGTTTGTGTGTTTTCTATTTGATTTAGATTTTGTTCATACGGTACAAGGAAACATACTTTCATGGTATGCTATTTAAGCGACTATTTTGTGAAATCAATATTACGGTGTCTCACAGAAAACGAGCCACATGGGCGGTGGGAAGATGACAAGGACATGGTTGGTGTCCTATTGGTTCCGTAAATTTGTCAACGCGTTCGAAAGCATCACGTGGAAGTCAGCACAGCAGAGTTCTGTCGATGGACTGCGATGACAACGTATAAACATCCATACGGCCGTTTCAAGCTTACGGAGAGTTAGTCAACATACGTACAAAGTTAAGGTTAATTAGTAGCCACCTTCCATAGATCGGTTCCAACATGGCCATACTCCTATAGTGAACGCCAGTGGTCTGCGTGTTGTTTCTCCATAAACTTCAGGAGACAGTTACAGTTTATTGCTTTATATAGAGCGTTTTCATACGCACGTAGTGTTAGTTGATAGTTTTTAGTTGATCATAGCTGTTGAGTTGATGTGCGTTCTTTGTTATGTAGTGATTACGCTGCCTTGAGCCGTAATACTACCAGTCTGTAATGAACTGCTTTTTAATGTGAAAAACTCTGTTTTCAACTTAATTTTTGTTGAGGATCGTTACCAAAGCTGCGTAGAGGGCCCCTGCTCAGCCGAGGTTCTGTGTATTAATGTTTATATTTTTCATTTCATTTCTTTAAACAGTCATTGTATCATAACCCATTACATGTTCATATTTCATAGTTGCTTCATTTCTGTTCATTAATTTCTATTGCATTCTTGTATTTCATGTTTTTATGATTATTAAATCACTGATCAGTTTTCTTGTGCAGGTTTTAGGTAGACAGCCCGGGGCATTTTCATAGTATTTTAGCTAATGATATGAGACTGACATTATTCTGCTGCTAGTTTCCTTTTCATAGCATTTGTTTAACTTCAGTCTTGCTTTGTACATTTCAGTTTTGTTTATCTGATTCAATAGTTAAATTTAAATATATTAAGCTACTCATAGTGTCTTCGGTTACCTCCGAAAGCCACAGCTGGACTGATGGTGAGGGGCTGCATGATGAAATGTGTAGTTTAGTATTAGTTTTCTTTCTGCAAAATTAGATATATTAAAAAATGTCATAAAATGTTGATTTACCTCAGAAAACCCACGAAATTGTGTAGGGCCGATGGTGAGGGGTACATGATGAAATATGTGGTTTAGTAATAATTCCTTCCCCCACCACCATAAATTTAGATATATTAAATCATGTATGACATCTTCGATTTGCCACTCCCAAAAGCACGAGTTTGGACTGATGGCGAGGGATTGAATCATGTGTGTATGGTTTAGTATTAGTTTACTTTCTTCAAATTAAATAATCAGTTACACAAGTTGTTTATGATTACTTCCGCAAGTCATAGCTGGTCTAATGATGAAGGGTCAGAAAATGAATTGATGTAATCTGATTTAGATTTATTTCATTGCAATTTTGAATTTCCATAAGCGTAGTTTCTTTTGTGTTCAGTTGGCGGCAAGAATAGTTTAGTTTTCATGTTCACTAGTTTCCTGTTTTGATTCATTAGATTAGCAGCACCTTTTCATTTCAGCAGTACACTTTTACTTTCTTTCAAGTCTTGTCATTGTAATTTCAATTTGCTTTTAAAGTTTCAAGATTGGTAAATCATTATAGGGGAAATCACTTCCTTGAACAAATATAACCAAACTTGCTTTTCACTTTAGAATTTCCATTTCACCTTAGAAAGACCAAAAACGACAAAAAGTTAGGAAAGAGGTTATCTTGCACATATAGTGCGCCACACTTCATCAGCTTACGATTCCCGGATTGACAATTAAATGCAGCAATTTAGGACACACTAAATTGACCAAACATTTTGGCGCCGTTGCCGGGGAAGTGTAACTAGGTAGCCAATTTCTTAAAAAAATATATATAAAATCATAAAAGAAGGGAAAACTTGATAACTTCTTGAAGTATGCTCTCCTCTTGCACCTAGTGTGATCTGGAGGATCAGAAAAGAGAGTTATTGGTTTAGTAATTTCTTAAGTATGCTCTCTTCTTGTACCTAGTGTGACCTGGAAGATCAGAAAGAGAATTATTAGCCCAACTTTTTAAAAAAATAAAAAATGACATGCATAGAGCAAGAGATTCTAGGGGAAGGTTTATAGCTAAAGCCAAGAGTTCGATTTTCACAACTCCATCTTCTTCAAGGCATAGACCAGATTCACCACCATCTACCCCTAGCCTTAAGATTTTTGGAAGTCAAAGAACAGCTGAATTAGAGGATTCTCCTATACCACCTACTAAAACCCACTTAGAAAATAAAGAAACTTTCTCTCATCCTTCCTTGGTAGAAGAACTAGAGGACTATAAGGACTCTAAAGAAACTATCATGGCAGAGGAAGTAATAAATAGAGGTGGAGGTAGAGGGGGAGGAGATAATGAAGATAACAATGGTGAAGGAAATAACGGTAGAAATAGGGACAATTTTCTTGGATTCCCTATAGTTGATGAGGAAACTCATACAACAATGAAAAATATCTCACCATCTGTCCTCCCCAACTTTTATGGATTGCGAAGTGAGGATCCTGAAACATTTCTGTTTGAGTTTGAAGTCGTGTGCCGAACCTATGACTATATGGAAGACTCTCAAAAACTCAAACTATTTCCTTCAACTTTGAAGGGAGCTGCTTTGAAATGGTTCATGGGATTAGCCACTCAATCTATTAGGACTTGGAATGATATGAAACAAAAATTTTTGGATAGATACTTGGATTATTGTATGCCCACCAATCACAAGGATGAGGTATTCAAAATGATGCAAAAAGAAGATGAAAATTTGGAAGACTTAATTGAAAGATTTCAATACAACTTGAAAAGAGCAAAGATGAACAACTTAGATAATGAAACCTTGAAAGCCCTCCTATTAAAAGCCATTAGAGATGAATGGATAGACATTTTAAACATGATGGGGAAAGGAGACATTTCTCGACTCCCATTTCATGATATAACAGAACTATGTATCCAATTCTCAAGGGGAAGATCTAAAACTGGAAAAGGGCCTAGGGATTCTTCTCTTATTAGGGCTAACAAATCTGCAACTGGATCAGTAAGTAGGGCAGAGATTGGTAATATGCTTGATGAGTTTAAAACTGATATCTTAGGGAATCTTAGTGAACAACTAGATACCCTTAAAATCCAAAACAAGCAGAAAGCAGAAATAGATGCTTTAGCCATCTTTTGTCCGAAATGTAGAAAGAAACATGCTTTAAGGGAATGTCCCTTGGATGCAAAAGTTGTAGAAACATGTATGATTTGCTCAGAAAATCATGAGATCAAGGATTGTCCTTCAGTCCCTGGACTCAAAGCTGTTTTTCAAGAAGATCCAAATTCAATAGAATCTCTCTGTTTTGTCGCAAGGAGACCTTGGCAGGGACACAATCTCAAGGGTTTAATAACCCTATGAATCTTCAAACCCCACCAAATTGGACTCCTTGGCAACAACCTTGGCCCCAACATCAAAATTCATATCAGCCATGGGTACAAGAGATGCAAAATCCTTATGGGAGATTTGCTCAATTTTATCAATATCCTCCATCTTTTCAAAATCAACAAGCTCCACAATTTCCAAGCCAAAATCCACAACAACTTTCATTGCCATTTCCACAACAACAACCTTCTCAACAAAATACAAATCCTCGACTCATGCTCCCATACCAACAGAAGACAAATCAACTTCCAGCTCAGCCATTGCCAAATCCTAACAATAAGAATCCTCAAACTACTTATATGGTAGAAGGACAACAATTTCCTACCTATATGATTATTCCTCTCAACGATGTACAACTCAGATCTGGTAGAGTCTTAGAAAAACCTTCTATAGACATTCAAGAGCAAGATACCTCTGAAGAGGACTCTCTTCAAGTCAATAAGGGTTCTGAGGAAGAATCTCTTCAAAATTCAAAAATTCAAGAAGAAAAAGAAAAGCTAACATCCACAACTCCTATAGTTGAGCAACCTGTATCTTCATCTACACCTCTTTTTCCGGAAAGACTACAAATTGATAAGGGGGTGGAAAAACAAATCTTGTTGCCTAACTATGACTTTCTAGATGAATTGAAGAATGTTTGTATCAAGATTCCATTGCTACAAGCCATTCGAGAAATTTCTATTCTAGCAAAAACCATAAAGGAGTTGAGTTTCAAAAGACCAGGAAGAAAGCTAAAGGACACAAGAAGAATCCACCTGGTAGGAAAGATTGCAGACATTATGATGGGGAAAATTGCCATGCAGAAGTATGTAGATCCTGGAAGTCCAATTGTCAAGACACATATAAATGGGATAGAAATTCCAAACACATTGATTGACTTAGGGGCTGCTATCAACATTATGAGTAGACAGACTATGGAGCAGTTAAAACTTCCTAACCTTCTTTTTACACCTACTTTATTGCAACTTGCAGATCGATCGGTTATTAAACCAGATGGTGTATTAGAAGATATTTCAGTCTCCTTAGATTCTTGAGAATATCCAGTAGACTTTATGATTTTGACTCCCAAAAGTAATCTAGGAGGACATCCAATTATCTTAGGAAGACCTTGGCTGGCCACAGCTGATGCTTTTATTAGTTGTAGATATGGAGACATGTACATTTCAAATGGTAATTCGACAAAGAAATTCAATTTGTATCCTCCAGCAAGAGCAATCACAGAAATAGGAGACAATGAATGGGTCGGTGATGAGAACACTATACAACCTGTCTTTACCATTTCTGAAATTAGTGAGGATAGTCAAATTCTGAACACATTAGAAAATTTTGAGATAACTTCAGAATATGACCCCACACAATTTCAGTTGGAATCCGACATAGAATATTTATCATCAAGACAAATGTCTCTCTACTCTATGGAAGAGTTTGGTAATTCTGCTTTTGAGATTTTTCCAGAAAAGACATTGAATATTAATAAACATCTGGAGAAGTCACAACAAGAAGAACTAACCAGAATCTTGCAAAAACATTCTACTGCATTTGCATGGGAGTATACGGACATGAAGGGTATTGATCCTAAGACTTGCATCCATCATATCTATATTGAGGAAAACAGTAGACCAATCAGACAACCTCAAAGAAGGATGAATCCAAATCTTAGGGAGATAGTGAGAGAAGAGCTCCAAAAACTACTCAATGTAAACTTCATTTATCCAATTTCAGATAGCTGATGGGTTTCTCCTTTGGTTATAGTACCTAAAAAGAATGGTAAATGGAGGGTATGCATTGATTACAGGGAATTGAACAAAGCAACTTTGAAGGATCACTTTCCTTTTCCTTTTATCGATCAGGTATTAGATACATTAGCAGGTAAAAAGTACTTTTCATTTTGGATGGTTTTAGTGGCTATAATCAAATTCAGGTAGCACCTGAAGATCAAGATAAGACCACATTTACTTGTCCATGGGGAACTTTTGCCTACCGAGTGCTTCCTTTTGGGTTATGTAATGCACCAGCAACATTCCAAAGAGCAGTACTAGGAATTTTTTCTGATCTAATCCATGATTGTGTAGAGGTTTATATGGATGATTTTACGGTTTATGGTAATTCATTTGAAGAGGCATTAGAAAATTTGGAAAAAGTTCTTATAAGATGTAAAGAAACAAACCTTTCATTAAGCCATGAAAAATGCTTTATGATGTTTACTGAAGGGATTGTGTTAGGACATCATATTTCAGGAGATGGGATTAAGGTTGATAGATCAAAAGTTGAAGTCATCTCCAAGTTGCCTATTCCAAATTGTCAAAGAGATGTTAGAAGTTTTCTAGGATTTACTGGTTACTATAAAAGATTTATAGAAAACTTCACTAAAATAGCATCTCCACTCTTCAAGTTGCTTACAAAAGACTGTGAATTTAAATGGGATCCTGATTGTCAATCCGCTTTTGAAACTTTGAAAACAAGAATATCTGAAGCACCTATCTTGAGAGGAACAAATTGGAAACTTCCTTTCCATATTTCTACAGATGCTTCAGATACAGCTCTTGGAGCTGTGTTGGGTCAAAAAGATTTAATTCCTTATGCCATTTATTACACCGGTAAAAATTTGACTCCCACAGAGTTGAACTATACTGTGACTGAAAAAGGGTTCTTAGCTGTTGTTCATGCAATTAATAAGTTTAGACATTACATAACAGGCTATGAAACTTTTATTCATACTGACCATTCTGCAATTAGATATTTAATGAACAAACCTGTTACTAATGGCAGAGTGACAAGATGGCTTTTACTTTTGCAAAAATTCAATATTACTGTGTTGGATAGACCAGGAAAACAGAATACAGTAGCTGATTTCTTGTCTAGGATTCAGAATACTAAAGAAGATTCTCCTGTAGAAGATAAATTTCCTGATGAATACTTGTTTGCAGTAACTATTAAGACCCCTTGGTATGCGGATATTGCTAACTATTTGGTTACAGGGAAACTACCTTCACATTTATTTCCAAGAGAAAAACGAAAAATTATTCAGGAGAGTTCAAAATATTCATGGATTTCTAACGAATTGTTTAAAACAGGGCCAGATCTTGTGATCAGAAGATGTGTCGGGGAAGATGAAATGCCTGATATTCTTAAGGCATGTCATGATGAACCATGCGGCGGACACTTTGCGGACAAAAGGACGGCCTATAAAATCCTTTCCTTGGGATATTATTGGCCTTCTCTCTTCAAAGATGTAAAACAATATGTCAAAAGGTGTGATAGCTGCCAAAGAGTAGGGAAACCTACCCTTTCAAATGAAATGCCATTGCAAGCACAGGTACTCATTGAACCCTTTGAAAAATGGGCTTTAGATTTCATTGGACCGATTAATCCACCATCGCAGCAAAAGAAGTATATATTGGTTTGCACTGATTATGTTACTAAATGGGTAGAAGCTAAAGCATTAGTATCTGCTACTGAAAATTCAGTTGTTCATTTTCTTTATGAGGATATTTTTACTCGCTTTGGTGTTCCAAGAGAAATTGTAACAGATCAGGGGAGCCAATTTACATCAAATTTGGTGGAGAAGTTGATGGAAGAATATAAAATCAAGCACAGAAGATCTACTCCTTACCATCCACAAGCAAATGGTCAAGTGGAGTCCACAAACAAAGTTCTTGAAAGTATCATCACCAAAACTGTTCATCTACATAGAAGAGATTGAGCAGAAAGGCTTCCAGAAGCCTTGTGGGCCTACAGAACTACATGGAGGAATACAACAGGACATTCTCCCTATGAACTTGTTTATGGGAAAGAAGTCTTTCTCCCCATTGAGTTCCAAATCAAGACCTTCAAGATAGCAGTTCAGTTGGGGATGGACTTATCAGAAGCCCAAAAGCATAGAATGGAGCAGTTGAATGAGCTAGATGAGATCGGACAAGAAGCAATTCTAAGAACTGATCTAGTTCAATATCAAAGAACTAAATGGCATGACAAATATATCAAAGAGAAGAAGTTTCAAGAAGGAGATTGGGCATTGTTATTTGACTCCAAGTTTAAAGATTTTCAAGGGAAATTTCAGACTCATTGGCTTGGGCCATATGAGATTGACATGATCTTTAACAATGGAGCTGTAATAATCAAGACCATTGATGAGTTTCAAACTCCTCTTTTAGTGAATGGCCATAGATTGAAAGTTTATCAAAAGCCACTCTCTAAAGAGGATTTTGTCAAGTTGTTTCAAGAAAGTTCTGCAATCAGGCTGGTAGAGAAGAATCCTTCTTCTCTACCAAGCTAGCTTTTGTTTTTCAAGTTATAAAAAAAAAAAAAAAAAAAAAAAAAAAAAGAGAAAAAAAAAAGAGAAAAAAATGGTATAAGCCTGAAAACCAATCATTGATTGGCAGTCTTATACAGAAAATATGGAGTGAAAATCAGGGACACCTGACACTCTATATTTTCCAAAAAAAAAATATGTTTTTCATTTCATTTCATCTCACCACCCACTCCATTTCATTCCACTTCATTTCATTTCATTTCACTTCATTACACTTCATTCCACTTCATTTCATCCATTCGATCAATAAAAATCCTTTTATGACCATTTTCACCTGGTCATTTTTCATTTGTTCATTTCTATTTCAGCCAAGTGATAGCTGTGTCAGTTTCCGCAGCTGACATATGTTTCCGCAGCTGACTCCAGTTTCCGCAGCCAGAAGCAGATTCCGCAGCTGCTACTACTCTGTTTTCAAAAAGAATGTACAGTTAGTTGTTATTTTCATAAATCATGAAATAAAATGCAAGAGAGGATCAATGGGACATTCAAGACACTAATGAAGATCAATCAGTTGAGGACCAAGGGCAAAAGCAAGGATTCCAAAGGTATGAATAAAGTTTATTTCAAATAGTATCGAAAAACACATTTTTATGTAATTTTAAACTATGAGCTCTACCCATAACGCGCGATGATTATCTTGACAATCCCGTAACCTTCCACGATCTCTATGTTATCCTCTTGCATTTATTCACAAACGGTTTCATTATTGAAATTCCGACTCTCACTCATGTTCAAATATCCCACCGTAGATAATGATACGTATTTGAGTTGACAAAGGACTCTTACAAGCCGCATAACTTCATAATCATTGATTGAAACGTGTTCATATTTATGACACAGCCACCAAAAATTCAAAATGTGGCCGAATGCATTATGCTTTGTTAACCTCTTTGTCGTTTCTCTGTCGTGTTTACAAAACCTCACTCTACTCATTCTCATTCCCTGTTTCATTCCATTCCGTTCCTTTTGCTCACTCTCATTCCCGTATATTCACCCACAGTCGTATTCCATTCTGTTTATGGTGCTCATTTCCGTTTTGTGATAACATCCCCACAGCATTGTGCTCGATTCTGTGTATTCCATCGTTCTATTTCCACTTAAACCCTCACAGAGGCAAGCCTGTGAAGCACAGAGAAATAAAATGGGAAAATTATTAAGGGCAGAGACGGAAGGACCAAAGTTCATAGAGGGATTTCCACAAGCAAAAGAGATGCTGAGGAAAGCTAAATGGCTGTGTTTTATTCAAAAATTCAGGGGTTACCACAGAGAAGTTACCAAAGCGTTTGCAAGATCATTTGATGGCTCGGAAGCAGAAGTGGGAGACCTCAAGTTTTTGGTTAATGAAGCATCGATAGCAGCAGCCACAGAGCTTCTTTAGGAAGGAGAACGTTGGTTCAAAAACAAAAGTATCAGTGATGAGGCATGGAGAACAATTCTCCGAAATCAAGGTATGGATATCATTGTTTTCAAAAGAGGAATCCCTGTGCATGCAATAAAAGATGAATGGGCCACTTTATTACTCATTGTTCAGAAATTTATCACATGTGAAGGCCGCTTTGGCTCTATGTACATGTATCATACTAGGATATTGATGAATTTTCTTGAAAACCAAACTCTCAATATTCCTTACTTCCTATTCAATAGTTTGAAGAAAATGGCTGTCACTGTGCAAAAACACCTAGGAGATGTAGAGCCTCATTTATATCATCATGGGCTTATAAAAATTCTGATTGAAAAGGAACTAAAGGACAGAAAAGATACATGGGAACAATTCCTAGTTAGAAACTTCTTTGAAGAACCTCAGGAAATTCCTGAAGGTAATCCAATTAGAAGCAGTAGAAGAAAGAAAATGGATGTTGAAACCCAAGTTGCTCCTACACAGGAAGTTCCCGCAGCTAGCACAACAAAAAGAAGTAGAAGGAAAAGAACAGTAGATGAAATCCAAGATACTTCTACTACTACTATGAAGAAAAATGATAGGGAAGAAAGATTGATAAAAAGGAAGAAGAAGGAAGTTAAAACTAAGAAGCCAATAATATCAAAAGGGAAAGAAATTATTGAGGCTGTCCATAAAACTTCTTCTGAAGAAGAAGAAGATCACCAAGTTCTATATGAAAGATTAATTTTTCTTCAAAAACAGTCATCTCTATCCAAGAAGGCAAAAACAGGAAAACAAGAACAAAAGGGTAGTGTACCACAGCATGTGAGGAGAAGCAGCAGGCTTAAGGGAAAATTGAGAAAAACACAAATTAAAAGTCCTCATTTCATTGATTTGGGTGAGGAGACATCTGAACAGTCTCCAACTGACAATAGTCCATTTCAGTCAGTTAGTGAACCTGACTCCTTTCACTCCCAATCAGACAATGAGCGTACTCCATCTTATTCTCGGCAAAATATTGATGAAAGTTCTCCTCAGCCAAATTTTGAACATAATTCTCCCTTGCAGCATTTTGAGGACAATCCAATGAAAAAGACACCGGAAGTAGACCCCAAACAGCAGGAGGTCTATGACTATATAGAATCCCTGGAGAAGGCAGCCACAGGTCCAAGTACCTCTTCTACTCAGCCTCATACATTGCAGGATGACTTGGTTCAGTCATTAAAACAGGACATTTTTGAGCTTGAGCTTTTGAATCGGCATATCAAAAATGAAAATGAAACACTCAAAGAGCAAGGCAAACTGGACAAGATTATCCATGACAATACTATGTTACATTTGGGTATTTGGCAAAAGAAGAATAAAAAGTTAAAAAGGAAATGCCAAAAATTGAGCAGAGCACTTGTGAATATCAAATTCAGGTGCTTAATGAAGAAACCCAGAATGATGGCAGTACCAAAGAAGAAGAGAAGGGGGTTAGATGTGCTGGCTGAAGTATCAAGGCACATGAATTGAACAAAGAGTATCAAAATTTTGGGTGCATGAGGACATGCAACACCTTCACAGTGGGGGTATGTTGAGTCCCGAATTTGCCTCTTTTCCATACACTTTTCCATATCTCTTTCACTCACCTAAACCTCCAAAATTGTCAATATCATGTGCAAAAGGGTATCTAACATGGTTTTTAATTATGTTTGTGTTTTTTCTATTTGATTTAGATTTTGTTCATACAGCTGCGGAAACTTGTCACTTTCCGCAGCCGCTGCAACTTTCCGCAGCTATTTTGTGGAAATCAATGTTACAGGTGTCAACGAAGGAAACGAGCCACATGGGCATGCTAGGAATGACAAGGACATGGTTCGTGTCCTATTGGTTCAAGTAAATTCGTCAAGGAAAGCCGCGGTCAAAGCCATCCACGTGGAAGTCAACTGTGGAGTTCTATGTCGGCTGGACTCTGTTTCGTGGCATAGAAACATCCATACGGCCGTTTCCAAAGCTTGCGGAGGTTAATTGACATCTGTGCAAAGTTCTGGAGTTGAATTTAAGCGCCCACCTTCCATAGATCCGTTTTCCAACATGGCCATACTCCTATATCCGTGGCCTTAGTGGTCTATGTGCTGGCTGCTATCATAAACTTCAGGAGACAGTTACAGTTTATTGCTTTATATAGAGCGTTTGCATACGCACGTAGAGTTAGTTGATAGTTGTTAGTTTATCATAGCTGTTGAGTTGATGTGCGTACTCTGTTATGTAGTGATTACGCTGCCTTGAGCCGTAATACTACCAGTCTGTAATGAAGTGCTTTTTAATGTGAAGAACTCTGTTTTCAACTTAATTTGTGTTGAGGATCGTTACCAAAGCTGCGTAGAGGGCCCCTGCTCAGCCGAGGTTCTGTGTATTAATGTATATATTTTTCATTTCATTTCTTTAAACAATCATTGTATCATAACTCATTACATGTTCATATTTCATAGTTGCTTCATTTCTGTTCATTAATTTCCATTGCATTCTTGTCTTTCATGTTTTTATGATTGTTAAATCACTGATCAGTTTTCTTGTGCAGGTTTTAGGTAGATAGCCCGGGGCATTTTCATAGTATTTTAGCTAATGATATGAAACTGACATTATTCTGCTGCTAGTTTCCTTTTCATAGCATTTGTTTAACTTCAGTTTTGCTTTGTTCATTTCAGTTTTGTTTATCTGATTCGGTAGTTAAATTTAAATATATTAAGCTACTCATAGTGTCTTCGGTTACCTCCGAAAACCACAGCTGGACTGATGGTGAGGGGCTGCATGATGAAATGTGTAGTTTAGTATTAGTTTCCTTTCTGTAAAATTAGATATATTAAGCTGCTCATAGCGTCTTCAGTTACCTCCGAAAACCACAGCTGGACTGATGGTGAGGGGCTGCATAATGAAATGTGTAGTTTAGTATTAGTTCCTTTTCTGCAAATTTAGATATATTAAATCATGTATGACATCTTCAGTTGCCTCCGAAAGCCACAGCTGGACTGATGGCGAGGGATTGAATTATGTGTGTATGGTTTAGTATTAGTTTACTTTCTGCAAATTAAATATCGGTTACACAAGTTGTTTATGATTACTTAGCAAATAATAAGTGGTCTAATGATGAAGATTGCTAATTGATGTAATCGATTTAGATTTATTCATTGCAATTTTGAATTTCCATAAAGCGTAGTTTCTTTTGTGTTCGGTTAGTAGTGAAATATTTTAGTTTTCATGTTCACTAGTTTCTTGTTTTGATTCATTAGATTATTTTGACACTTTTGTCTTCAGTACAACTTTTACTTTCTTTCAAGTCTTACAATAATTGTAATTTCAATTTGCTTTTAAAGTTTCAAGATTGACAAAGTATTATAGGAAATCACTTCTTCAGACAAAGATATTAAGCTTGCTTTTCTTTGGAATTTCCATTTTACCTTAGAAAAACCATAAACGACAAAAAGTTAAGAAGGAGGTTATCTTGCACATAT